>VMDR010016926.1:0-20639 GCA_007922815.1 Macrotus californicus | reverse complement strand
CCATCATAAATGAGGCTTTGAAGGACATCTCTATATAGAAATCTTTAATTTCATCTCTGATTGTTCTGAGGACAACTTCGTGAAAGCTTACTCTGTCATTAACATATACACATACTTTTAATCTTAGGCAGTCCTCAAGTTCTTCCTTTGATTCTATTTATTTACGAATAATTTCTACCAGACAATAACACAAATGTAGATGCAAAACACAAGGAATGACTATGCCTCCTGTAAACCCAGAAATATATCAAAAACTGAAGTTCTTCATTAAGGAAGGCTGCACAGCCAAACCAGAGATGAGCTATTTCCTGAAAAGCCAAGTAGAGAGAATGAGCAATCTGCTGATGTTAATGGAAAGATTCAAGAGAAGTTAATAAAACTAAGTTTCTAACATATCCAAAAAGCAAATACCGTTGAGGAAGGCAATGCAATTAGAAAAGACACTGGCACCCTGTGCAAAAACAATACATTGTTTACAGGGAGTAATATATAAAATGCCAATGTGTCAGGATTAAATTGTCAAAGATAAAATCATTGGTGACATGAGGTTTGTTTGTTTGTTTCTATTCAAATTATGCGTGCCTATATCTGAAGGGTGAAATCATTTTGCAAGGTTTACTATGGAAAACGGCAGTACTTGCACCCATCCTCTCTTCTTCTCTTCCGCAAGAGGCAACCACTTTTTCATCTCTTTAGCAGAGTCTCTTACCATTTATCTTCACATTTCTTACAGCTTATTTATCTACTTTTGTACCTAATATTTTTCTGGCTTTTTAATAAATCAGATTATTGAGATCCTCATTTTCTGAATAAAATATTATACTTTGACTTTCTACTACGGAAGGTGAGAATTGAGCTCTTTCACTACCATCAGCACACTCATGCCACCTGTCAATACTATATTATCTATCAATCTATCTGTGTGTGTGATTTTGGCTAGTTCAATAATTACATTACTTTCCAGTACAATTTTGTTTTCCCTGGAGTTAATCGTTATTTTCTTTGCTCACTTCGTGTGCTCTTACTAGTGAGTCAACCTCAACCTTCCCACCAATGTAGTTGAAAATTGTCTAAAGACATTTCGTTATCTGAATCAAGACACTTATATGCATCAATTCTTCTGTCATGTTCATCTTGAAGTTACCTCTCCAGGAAATCCTGACTGCCCCAGTCTGATTCTGCTTTCCTTATGCTTCACACTGTTGTCCCTCATGTTAGATCTCCTATTCCCTAAAATTCATGTCTTCTTTTTTCTTAATTAATTCGCCCCAGAGATTTTCAACAAAGACTGCTAAGGAATTAAACTTTTTTTGAGCAAGAAAATATTTTTTATGCTATCCTCTCATTTGATTGATATTTGACTAAACGGAGTTCTCATCTAGAAATAACTTTTCCTCAAATTTGATGCCATTGATCAATCCTTTACTGTCTAGATTTCTGAATTGTTGAGAAAATGAAAGCCATTCAGATTTCCAACCATTTGCATGTTGTTTGGTTTTCCTCTGTGGAAACCTCTTGAGATCTTCCCTTGGTGTTAAATGGTCTGAAAGCTCATGATGATGAAACGGAATGTGGAATTATTTTCATTCATTTTGCAGGGCACGTCATTCTGTGAAGTTTCCTTGAATTAGTGATGATTTTATCCCCTCTATTTTTCTACAATAGAATTATTTTTTCCTTCACTTCTACTTTTTTGTTCTACTTTCTGAAATATTTCCATAACTTTATCTTTCAACTCCTTTTGGGAGTTTTCCATTTCAGCTCTACTGTTTTTAATTTCCAAAAGCTCTCTTTTATTTCCTTGATTGTTTTATCACATTTATTGCTTCATGGATGCTTTCTCTGACAATATTAATTAACTGTTTTCCATATGGTCTCTTTCTCTGAGTCATTCTGGGTATTGTTTTTGTTTTCTGTTTGTTTTTGTCTTCATCTATTTTTAAAGGTGTACATCAATTGTCCAGTGATCTTTGGGTGTCTGCTCATATTTGAGAGCAAAGCATTAAAGCTCCACTTGGAAGCTCTGAGCACATAGATGGGGCTCACTGCATGTGGGCTTCAGTGTAAGGATGGGCCATTCCCTTAGGAAAACCCTACCTTTAATATCTTTAGATCTTTCCTCTTGAGCTGGTCAATTTCCCCAGAGAAGGATCATCTGATCTCCTGCCAGAAAATTGTAAGCCTGGCTATCCATATTTCAGAAGCTTAGTTCCCTTTTTTCTTTAACATTCCCACTGCCAGCTGTGGCTGGTGTTCCCTAGGCCAGAGATGCCCTCTTTCAGCCTCTCTAGGAAATAGTATTCATCTACTGCTGGAACAGGAGAGGATCAGTTCCTGGGCTATATAAGGATGAAGATATCTATTACAGAAATTGAATTACCTATCAAGTGGAATTTTAATCAATATTGATGTTTCTAGCCTCACTTTCAAACCCAGTTTTATAGATACTCGTATCTATAAAGGCTCATAGATTCCTGAGCCTTTGGGTATCCTCTGTTAAAAAAAAAAAAAAAGCTACTTCTTTGCTTTCTCCACTACTAGCCTAGGGTTTTACCCCCTTGGGTCAGCCAATTTGTTCAACATTTATCCATCTTCTTACCAGCTTCCAAAATTTGTTGCTGTTACATTTTCATTCCTATTTGGGTTATGTCATGTAAAAAATACTGTCCTTTTATTGGGGTTTCAAAGGGAGAAACATAGGTGCATGTACTACTATAAGTAGGGAACACCTTTAAGTAGGAGAAGTTACAATAGAGAAAAATACCACCACAAAAATTCAAAGGACAATATGCCAAAGGAAGGATAAGGGTACAAGGAAAGATAATACCCCAAACTTAGTTCCTTCTCCTAAAGAATAAAGTAGAATGCAACAGAATGGTGCAGGAAGAGGAAATTCCTCATAACAGGAAACCAGATTTGGAGCAAATTTTATGATGTTGGGTGATTTTTGTCTGCCTCAACCAAAGAAAACAGACATGAATTTCAGATTGCTTCAGATTAAATATCGGTATAGATAATTCACCTATATTAACTCCTTTGATCTCATGATGTTATCATCCTCATTTTTCAAATGAGGAAACTAAGAAGGCAAATTAGCATATTTAGGATTATAGTGACAAATAAGTGATAGATTCAGGATTTGAAATCCAGTCATTCTGACACTATAGCTATGTCCTTCGGCCATATTCACAATGTGATACTCATAAGCTATATTTCCAATATTATACTTAAAATTGATTAGCTATCCACATTTTTCACACAGTAACCCCCACCCTACCACAGCCCACCTCATCCAACTAATGCTTACAGTCATATGTTTTGTATTTCTTATTTTCCTTGTAGAACTACTTGAGTTATTTTCTTTGTTGGTGCTGGCTTGTTTCCTTTAACTTCTTGTTCTCCAATTAGTCAAGATCCATATCACTGACAGGATATGGTTTTCACTGATACCTGTGAATAATGTAACAAGTCTATCTGAGTAATAATTTTGTGGTTTACTCTAAAAATGTTAGCAAATTAGAACGAAAGAAGCTTGACTTTACCTTTGCAAAATATCATGGATTAATAACTAAGGACAAGAAATAATCTCTGTTGTGCCTTATTTATAACATTGGAAATGAGTCTTTGTCTCTGAGCTTCTGATTCATCCTGAGATGAAACCGAAATTAAGTTCCTTAACACTCTGGGTTTATACTTTTTCTTCAATTCTTCCTTAGTTTTTCATTTTGCTACTCAGGTCTTCTTGTTATGATAACACTTCATCCTAGAATTGACACTTTAATATGCAGTGAGTGTGGTCTAGTCTACAATCAATGAACCCACGCTACCCCTATCCTCCAATTCAGAATGTCATCACTTTACCTTCACAATGTCTTCAGGTATCACTGGGCACCATGCAAGGCCTAGTGTGGGGAGAAGGGAGAAAACAAATGTGGGGAAGAAAAGATAAAGAGAGATAAAAGAAAGGAGGACAAGAAGAAATGGGGGAAGGAAAATAAACTGTCAATGGAAGAAGGTCCAAACTTGTAGAAAATTTTTATCAGTTTATTTTAGAGTTTATTTGAGCCAAAGGATATGTTAGGGTGGCTGTTGATGCAGGCTGGGAAAGGATTCACAAAGAGAGGAAGATGCAGAAAGCAGAGTTTTATTCACTTTCAAGGGAGGAAAGAGGCTAGGCCAGTACCAGAAGGTTGGGACTGTGAGTTTTTATTGAATCATAAAGGGTAGGGGGTTGCTGTTGTGTGGCCACTGGACTGTTAGAGGCGTTGAAACACAGGAGGTTTCAGTTGGCTTCGCATAAGCTGCAGTTTTTCTCCAATGCTATCTTTTGCCTGTGGCTATGGGGAGCAGTTAGCCACTTGCTTTTCAAGTACTTTTTCTGTACTTGCTTTTCCAGTAATTTTTCAGTCCCAGGGACATTAATTCAGAAGAGTAAAATGGCAGTCATATTTAACAAGATCATAGGCCTGCTCAACAAATGGTTCCCCAATAGCAAATGCCAAGGGCTTTGTTCTTTCATTCCCCTCTCTGGTTTTAAAATTATTTTATTCTTAATGATCAGACCCAAGTCTGGAGAGTGTGGGTGAAGGTCTCATGTTCTTAGGATTACTTCCTGATGGTTAGGGAAGTAGAGTGTCTCTACATGTGAGACCAGGTGTGGGTCATCAAGGGGAAGAGTGTGGAATTGGACAGCCTGAAAAGCAAGAGCTGTGGCCAGAGGTCATTTGTGGAGGGAACTTTCCAGAGCCTGGATAGGATATGAGATATTTGAGGAGACATGGCCCAAAAGCAAGAATAAAGAAAAAGACTGCTATAGGTACCAAAAAGGGTGTTAGCCAGGAAAACCAGGACCAGATAATTGGCCTTAAAATCCCACTGTTCAAGTCCTCCCAAGGGCCCTTCTTTATAGAACTTGCTGCCTTTGTCAATGATATTTTCAATATTGTTTTTTTATTTTTTCCAGATTGGTTAATGAAAAAAACAGTAATTCTAGCTTAGCCATTTAATATCTTCTAAAGAGAGGGATGGGGCAATTAGGAATTACTAAGAATGAATGAGCAAAGACCTGATCTCACAGAGCACAGAAGAGGCTGGTGTATTGTAGAGTGGTCTGAGGCCTTCCTCCACCCCTATGATAGAGATAGAAGAGGGAGACAAAGGACCCCAAAACTCAAGAAGAGCAGAGTAAGTGGCTCTGGTATTCATCAAGAAATTGATTAGTGTACCTGCAATGGAAAGAGTTACCTGAGGCTCGGCCAATTCAATGGTGCAAAGTGGAGCCTAGTCCAATGCCGGAGGCCCATCAGTCCAATGTCTGGAGGAGGCCAAGGAAGTCTATGGGTATAGAAGGAGCCCTTGTAGGAGTGCCTGCTGGTTCAAGAAGGGGAGTTCGATCTCCTCCCCTGAGAGGGCACGCCCTCTTCCAGCGTTCCCTCTTTTTCAAAATGGTTATGGTCCCGGCAGCTGCTGCTTTTTCTTCAGGCACTCTGCTCTAGTAACCCCCTTGTTTGCAGTTAAAGCAGGTTGGGGCCCCAGTGCCACTGATAGCTGTCCTCACTGCTGTGTTGGGGGCCTTGGGTAAGTCTCTCCCTGAAGAACCCCCTCGATTGCTGAGGCTACCATTTGGGAAATGCCTTTTTGCTCCCAGGAATATTGCTGGTCCTGTTCCCTTTTCTCCTCTCATCTATCCTCATCACGATTGTTAAAGACTTTGAAAGCCAGATTGACTAACTCTGATTGTGAGGTCCCTTTGCTAGCTTTTGGAGTTTGCGCTGAATGTCAGGTACTGACTAGGAGATGAAGTGCATCACTAGGATAAACTGATCCTCTCTAGAATCAGGGTCTGGGTTAGTGTAGAGGTAAAAATCTTCCTAGAGCCTAGAGAGGAAAAGAGCAGGACTCTCACCTGGCCCTTGAATGATTTCCTTAACCTTGTCATAGTTAATAGGCTAAGTAGTGGCCCACTTCATTACCTCTAAGAAGCAGGAGAGCATGTGATTCCACTTATGGAAGTCAGGGGAATTAGTTTCATAGTCCCAATTGGTGCCCTTGTCAGGGACAACTGTGATGCCAGAGGCCTGAGTGTTAGGCTGCCTCTAATGTATGTCATCCCCATACTCCTATGCCTTACCCAAATGTGGCTTCTCTCTCCTTAAATGGTTCATGTAGAAAAGATAATGTGAATATCTCTCCAGGAGCGTCATATGAGAAGGTGAGATATTCAAACTCCTTTGTAAATTTAGCCAGATTTGCCAAAAACTGCTGAGTCTGATCTCAGTTTGGGAGAGGTCTGACATTGAAAATGGAGTCTGGACCCAAATAATGTCCTCCAATCCAGCAACCTCATGGAGAGGGAGCTGGGTCTCAGGCTTAGGGGCTTCCTGAAAAGGATGGTTGGAGAAACCCAATCTGAAGCGGGGTACGGGGAGAGGCCTGAGGAGAAGTAGGGGAAGAGCTGGAGGAGTGTTAGTCAGGTGAAGGGACAGAAGGGGGTATGAAGGGGGAGGGGGTGCAGAGAAAGGGAGATCTCCCAAATCTTGGGAAGAAGGAGGAGGAAGGGAAGTCGGTGTGAGCAAGAGTGTGTCTCAGGAGCTGCAGAGATCAGGGTGATGAGAGCTCAAAACAGGCCTTAACGCGAGGAACCCCAGCCATTTCTCAAGAGAGCAGCAGTACAGGTCAAGGTGGAGGATAGTATTATAGTTAAAAGACCTGTTCGTGGGCCAGACCTCCTGATCTCCTAATTTGTATTGTGGCCAGCTTGTATTACAATAGGAAATCAAGCACCTGGACTTGAGATCAGTAAGTCCCAAAGCCTTCAGATTAAGAGGAAAGGATATCTCAGGGACAAGAACCTGCCAAGGGAGGGGAATGTTTGAGAAGGGCATCCCCAACACAAACAACCTACACATCTGTCACCAGAGTCAAGAGACTCTGAGTCCAAGGGCAGACCAAGACCACAAAGATCTGTCCCACAGTCAGGCATCCCTGAGTCCAAAAGCAGACCAAACCACAAAGATCTGTCCCAGAGTCAGGCATCAGAGTCAGAGAGCAGCTCAAACTGAGCAGGGAGACTGTTGGAAGGCATCCCTCACAGCCAAAATTTTGGGAAAGTGATAGACCCAACACTGGGATTTACGATAGTGAGATGGGCCACTAAGCTATCACTTTTAACAAAGCAAATGTTTTCATCATGAGATTCAGAGACACTTACCAATCAATGGCTGTGTAGGGGATGAGGAAGAGGCTCTCTGCAGAATCCAGAGAGTTGGAAAAAGGATTAGAATCCTCTCTCCAAACCTCACAGAGACAGGGTTAGGGCAGCTTCTGCTGCCCACTGCTACCCTAGTTGCAAATCTCAGGAAACAGAGGAGAGGAAGAAATAGAGAATGCCCTGTATGGATCACCAGTATGTTAGGGTGGCTATTGATGTGGGCTATGAAAGAATTCACAAAGAAAGAAAAAAGCAGAGAGCAAAATTTTATTCACTTTCCAAGGGAGGGAGGGGGCTAGGCACAGAGAAATGCACCAGCACCCAAAAGGTTAGGACTGTGAGCTTTTATCGGATTATAAAAGGTTGGGGTTGCTGTTATGTGGCCACTGAGTTCTTAAGGGTGTTGCAACACAGGGGATTTCATTGGTTTGCATAAGCTGCAGTTTTCTCCAATGCTATCTTTTGCCTGTGGCTATTGGGAGCTATTAGTCACATTCTGTTCTTGCTTTTCCAGTAATTTTTCAGTCCTGGGGACATAAGCTCAGAAGAGTAAAATGGCAGTCATATTTAACAAGGTCATAGGCCTGCACGACAAATGGTGCCAGCTTTGTCCTTTCAGGATGTGCTTGAAAGGAAGATCTCAACACACTGAGAGAAGTATTCCCAGAATGACAGTTTGCAGGGGGTTTCCTGCATTTGAAATTAAGGAGGGAATGTAGATTACATGAAGGTGGAAGAAAACAAGATAGTAATTGAATTACAGGTTAGTTAACAAGATTATGTTCTCTCCTGAGGGTTGTTCCTAGGGTCTGAAAATGAGATATTTAAAAGGTATGTTAACTTAAATGCCCCCAAACAATGGACAGGGCTTGCTTAAGGCAGATAACCTTTTACTAGAGAAGATGTAGGCCAGAGGTGTGACTACCCACAATAACATGAATTTATGATCACATCACCCACCCTGTTGTACCCCTGGGTAAGAGTGTCTAAACTGGCGATGGGGAGAGGAGCCCAGTGCCATCTCTGGCTCCACATTTGTGTGTGTTTCCCTCTGGACACTGGGAAGACCACCCCAGGTCCAAAAGCCAGAGGTCTTCAACTTTCATTTTGTCTATAATATAATTTTCTAAGTTCTTTGCTCATTGATTTTAATACATCCTATTTGCCTTTTTACTCCATAACTAAGTAATTATACCAGGTTTGGGGACATAATATAGCCCTTAAATGTGATTGGTACAGTCCACAGAATGTTGTTAAAACTGAATTTAAGTTCTTTTATTTATTTTTTTAATTACTTTATTGTTGTTCAATTACAGTTTGCATTTTCCCCTCACCACTCCCCACCCCCACCCCAACCAGTCTCACTAAGTTCTTTTAAACAGACCTCACTACTCAGTGACTCACGCTCTGTCATCCTTCTTCACTTGCTTAAGTCACGTCCTTGGCTTTTGAATATATTTGAGTATGTGAGAACTGATTATACCCTGTACTACCTAATCGTTATGTGTCCTCCTAAGTGTTTCGTGTGTTTGTGTTCTTGCTCCACCACCACAGAGTGAAGTTGTTGAAGGCAGGAGCTCTCAGGAAACATGACCCTGTAGCTCTTCTTCACCACAGCTGCACCAGGAACCACATGGGTTATATTAGCTGCCCTTCCTTCACTGAGTTCCTATTATATGCCAGGCCCATCCTGAGCACTTGACATATGATAATTTATTTAATCCTAAAACAGTGAGGTAGAGATAGATGAGGAAACTGAGGCACAGAGCAGTCAGCATGACCAAATTCATTGTGTGGAAAACCTAAGACTTCTTTCCATCCCCTTCTGACTTCAGAGTGTGTTCAATCATCACATCCAAAGTCTGTCACTGCCATGGGCCATGGACATCTGCAGAATTAATTAAATTGGAAAAGTTATGAAATGACTTAGAGTTGTGGCCTCTGGATTCCAATCTCTACTCACTCAGTTCCATAACTTATTTCTTCTCTGTATGAAGGGGCAAACAAAAAATTTATGGAGTCCCTCAAATGTTCTGTCTCTAAAATACAGAGAATAGGCCACTGTATCCATCTGTCACCAGAGGAGCCTTTTGTTTATTATGCATCTTTTCCCCATGAACCAGTCAGGTTACAACTCTTCTGAAGACAGATTAGGAAAAAACACTAAGCAAATTGAAGAACATACCTTTCAGAGCAAAGCAATAGCTTACTTTGTAAAGACAGGGACATGTTCCTAGTTTTCCAATGATGTCTTTGAGGATTGCAGGAATGCAACACACCAGTTTGCAATACAAAAGCATTTGAAATTTCTTTGAATGCCAGGTACTTAAAGTCCGCAACATAGTGACTTATTAATAACGTTCTCTAATACTCATAAGTAAATGTAATTAACAAATCCTATTTAATCAGTCAACATAATCTGATTAACTGGAATAAGAGAGACATCTAGATCCCCAATAATTTGCTGAACTTGCACTATACCAAGGGATGTCTATGCTGAAAACCAAAGTAAAAGCATTTTTTGAATTTATGTATGGAAGTCTGACCCTTGCCCAGCACCTTTTCCCAGGGGACTGATGGCTTCTGGGTTCATCCATACTCAGCAGTAGCCTCACCAGGGAACTTGTATGACCTAGCCAGCTTCATGGGCAGGATATTCCTCTCATTCCTCTGCTTTATACTTCTGAAGTCACAAAACTATGCAGTCTCCTCTGGGCCCCAGAGGTCATGATGGGAGGGAGAGGGTGGTAGAGCTGAAAGCAGCCTCTCTTTGAGCCACGGGGACAGAGAAGTAGGGATAGCTACCTGAGGTCACCTGTGGGATCTACCACCTGGGGCCACCACCTAGAGCCATCACCTGGGGCCATAACCAGGGGGCCCACCCCTGGGGGCCTTCCTGCAACCAGAGCAGGTCAGATACCTGTTCCTGCCTCCAGAAGTTGGCATCTGCTGATCATCATTTCCCATCCCTCCTTAATCGCCTCTTGTGGTATTCAAGCTTCTTCACTCATCTAAGCCCCAAATTTGAGCAATCACTGGAGTGGAAATTGAAAGACTCAAGTTAAAACGTCCCTTAGCATCATTTAAAAAATCCCCAAATTCAAGCTTCTGGTACTTTTCCAGTTGTATTTACCATAATCCCTTGTTTTTCCTTCCACATTGCCCCAACCCTGAATACATACATATACCTTTCACATTTCCATCATGCACCTTTGCTTCTGCTTCTCCTCAGACCCACAATGTCCTCTTCCCCATGCTCAGGGTTGGGTGGGGTAAGTGGGGAGGGGCTGTACGTACCATTCCTCCCCAAACCCCCTCTCCTTCGATTTTTCTTCAAAATTCAGGCCATATCTCACCTTTGGTACTCATTCTATGGCAAGTTGACCTATAGGAATTTTTGTTCCTAAAACTGATATCTGAGTCAATGAGTCATTTATTTGATGTGCAATGAGCCTAGGTTGTTTACACTTCATTCTCAAGGCTGAGGAAACAGGTAAAGAAAACATGGCTCCATCCCTCATGGGGCTTCCCAATTTCATGGGAAACCTACTGATTCAGACTTGACTATATTACACACAAAGTGCCTAAACTTGTGTGAACGAAGTTGAGGAAATGCTTCCCAGTGGTGGGAGATGGTCAGAATTCAGAGTGAAATACATTATCACAGGTGAAATGGGTTCCCACAGCTGTAACTTCATGGTGGATTCAGCCATGTTCCATTTTTACATAAGCACACTTCAGCATACAGTTCATAAAATTTTTATTTGGATATTTTTAAGTCTTGTAATAAGTGACCCTTCCTTTCTTCCTTCTGTTTCTGGTTTAGAAGCTCTTGGTTCTATACATATTGCCTGTCAGTTGTGTGCCTTACTTAGGTTCCAATATGGGATCTAAACAGCCACCCAAAGATAACAGTAACATTCCTAAACATTGCCATCTTGTGACCACATGAAGATATAACAGGAAATGGCCATGCTGCCACCATTTAAAGGGGAAAGTCAAGCATGTTTGCAATCATTCACCATCCCCTTCCCATTCCACATCCCACCCCTAAATTATTGTTTGCAACTATAAAGATGAATTCCTGGCTTAGAAAATTTGCTCCTCAAAAACATGTGTAAACAAGAGTGTTAGGAGGAAGACCTACCTAGAAATTCAAAGTCTCTCTGTCTTGGGGTATGATGTTTCTCAGGAGGGTAAGTCTGGAGTGAGCTACACCACAGTCACCCTTTCAGAAAGCTCTGGTCTTGAAGAAGGTTGCATGGTCTTCTTTTCCAGGATGGAGATTCTGCCTTTTGTTTAAATGGGACTGCTTTTAACAAAACCACAGATTTTCAAACATCTCCATGAAGCCCCTCAAATCTGGTAGCCCTGAGGACAGCGCTGACAATACCTTTGGGAATTGTGAAGAACGCTGGTCAATGAATGGTGCTAGCAAGGGAGGGAGGAGGATAAACCTGAGTCTACTTTTTGATGAATGTATTTAGTCATCACTGAGGGTACTTGGAATTGTGCCCGAGCAGTCAAGCATGAAGAGAAGAATGGATCCCGGTACTTGACCTGCTCAGGCAAAGATACCCACCTGAGTCATTATGTTTCTGTTGACACTGTTGTGCTGTAGTTTAGGTAGCCTGGTCAATCTAGACTGTCTTATGTCTATGACAGGCCCAGATTTCTTCACCTGCAGAGTCATTTCCCCCACTCACAGAAATGGAAAAAGTTGATCAGACACCTGCCTGTGTGGTCATCTCTGAGCTCATTGCACAAGACGATGGGTACATGACTGTTGGGCTGCACATTGATTGGATTAACTGCTAATGGACAAGGAAAAATTGTCTATGCCAACCTATGTACCTATTGTGATGAGGGCAGAAATAGCTTAAATTTCATTGTGCTTTTTAACTTGTGTTAAGCTCCTGAGATAAAGATATTAATTTTTTGATTGGAAAATTGAGACTCAGATCATTTATGTTAACTAGAGTGAGGGAATGGAGAGAAGTTTTGTAATTTTAAAACATAAAATTACTTTTTCTGGCCTTGAATAAAAATAGCTAGTAAGAGTAAAATGAAAATTGATCACCTCTTATCTAACAGAGAACAAGAATAAGAGTCATGCCATGATTAGAATTTCAACATCCATTTGATTAAATAGCACATTTGATGGGTACCTATAGAGTACACTGTACACTCTAAAATTGTGGGGGCTTGTGACCTAACAGGTATCTTCAATGTGAGGCAGTTGTGTGAGCAAGAATTGCATTGTAACAGTTCATTGCTACAGCACTACAGCAGGAAAAGGAAATGAGTTCAGGTGCGATAATGGAGGGCAAGTGGGAAGAGGGAGATTTTGAAATGATCCTCAAAGCACCCAAAATATTTTAACGAGCAAAGTCAAGAATGGGGAAGGGGTATTCCATACAGAAGGAATGGCTTGAATATACACTTCCTGAAGTAGAAAAGCATATTTGAAGAAAAACATGTGGTTTGGTTTTAATAAAGCAATCTGGGAGTTTAAGTTGGACAAATGGTTTGGGGCAATAACGAAACCTCTGAAAAACAGCCTATCAGTCACGGTTCAGCCAGAACCTGTCTCACTATGCTGGTAGACCAATAGACAGAATTTAATAAAAGGAATTACTTACAAAGGTGTGGGGAAATATTAACTAGTATAAAGGTAACTAGAGAATGGTAAAGCCATCTTGGAATAAGAACGAGCAGGAAGCTGCTACCACCAATGGACCTGGAGCCTAAGAGCCGAGGCCTGCCTTCAGGGGTGCTTGATCCCCAGGGGAGGCTGTACAGTAAGAGCTGGGTGCATAGAGGGTGGGTCTGTCTGGTAGGAGCCAGAACCACAGGGACAGCACAGTCACTAGAGACACTACCTGAGTTGGGGTAGAGGATGTACCCTGCCCACTTCCTCCTGCCCTCCAATCCCTCATCAGTGCACTGGCCAAACTCAGCCAGGGGCCAGCTGACAAAGGTGAAGAGCCTTGGAAACACAATTTACAGGGGAAGGGCGGGAACAGATCAGGGAGCTATGAATCAAGCAAGTAATGACACAGCTAGGTTATTGGATTGGGCTATATTCAATAAACAATGAAGGGCCATAGCTGGTGTCTTTGAAGGGGAATGCAACAATCGTAGCTTCAGAAGATGACAGTAAGACCTCTTAACTGGCTATTTCAGTCATATCAAGTATGGCAGCCTGAAGAATGGTCCCTGAAACATATAAGCTGTGATCCTTGGAACCTGAGAATGTTATCTTAAGTGGCCAAAGGAGTTTGCAGATATGATTACATTACATTAAGGATCTTGAGATGGAGAGCTTATCCACATGCTCACCCAATATGACCACAGGATCCTGACAAGGGGGACAAAGGAGCAATGAGAGCCAGAAGGAAGGCAATATGATAACAAGCAGAGGTTAGAGTGATGCATTTGGAGGATAAAGGAGAAGGCCACAAGCCAAGGCATACAGGCCACCTCTAGAAGCTGTAAAAGGCAAAGAAACAGATTCTTATTTAGGGCTTCCAGAAGGAATCAGCCTTGCCAATAACTTGACTTTACCTCATTGGAACTGACTGAGGCTTCTGGCCTCGAGGCACTAAGTTTGTGGTAATCTATGACAGCAGCCGTAGGAAATTAATACAGCACCTTTGAGATAAAATGGGCCAAGTGAATAGATTATAGAGACTCCATATTCCCAGATATAGTTTGCAGGCCACGCAGACCAGAAACTCTTTTGACCCTATGTAAATTCTCTTAAAATGGTTACCCCACCAGGTCCCAGATACACAGTGATGCAAGTCCCTGCAGGCAACAAGCGAGCCTGTTTTACTGGAGCCTGATTGCAGGGTCTGCGGTGTGTGTGTCACACAGGTAGCACTTGTGGTAAGCTGCCCTTACAATGGCTCCTGGCAGTCATGCCCCACTGTGATCCCCTCCCCTGGAGTGTCAGTTGGACCTAGTGACTCCCTTCTAATAGACAGAACATGGCCAAGTGATGGGATAGCCCCTCTGAGATTAGGTTGTAAAAGACTGCAACTTGCCCCTTGCTCACACGTTCTCCCTCCCTCTCCCTCTCCCTCCTTCCTTCCCCCACCTCTCTCAGGAGCCAGCTACCAGATGTATCCAGGAGACCTCCCTGCCTGTGAGGACTCATTCTTCTCATGAGGCCACATGCCTTGAATATTAGCCCAAGAAGGATCAGTGCTTATTTGTCTTGGGCCACTTTATTTGTGCAGGCTGTTTCCCAGGGGAACCCAAAGTGTCTCTTCAGGAGCACAGTAGGGAAGGTAGGGTGGAGGCAGGCTCTACAGCCTCCTTGTCTGAGCTCTGGCTCTGTGGGAATGCTTTCATTTGTGTGAAGGCCTCCACGGGCCCAGCCAGGGATTTATTTATATTCAAGAAACAAATACTGAAAAATGAAAACCAAAACCAGCAGGAATTTAGACAGCAAAATTCTGTGTGGTAGGGAAGATTCTGTGATGATTTCACAAGTAGGATTTCAGAGAAGATTCCATCTTAATGCTAAGTATTTTGAGGATGAAACACTCCCTTTTCTCCTGTGGTTCTCCTCCACATTGAATCCCAGGCCCCTGTTCCTTCCTGATGCTGCTCAGCCTCCAGTCACTTGGAGCTTTCTGAACGCTTTACTTTGTACCAAATACTTGACATGCTCCCCTCACTTACCATCACAATTCCAGGAGGCAGGCGTCATTACTATACCAATTTAACAAATGAGGAAGCTGATACGTACAGAGGTCTGGTCATTTGCTCAAGGTCACAGAGCAAGGAATAACAGACCCTGGAGTCCAGCTCACACCCGTTTGGCTTTATAACCATGCCATTAACCACTGCACTCACTGCCTCCCCAGGTGATGATTGCTTCCTAGCTTCTGCCTTTTTAAAACACTTTGCTTTTTAACTTCTAAATTTATTTCATTTGTATAAGCAGATACCCTCCAGCTTTTAAAGAGATTGCTATAGTTTTCAGCGTTTCTCAGCCTCGGCACTATTGATATTTGGGGCTGGATAATCCTTTGTGGTGGGGCTGTCTGGTATACTGCAGGATGTTTAGCAGCATCCCTGGCCTCTGCCTACTACATGCCTCCTGTCAAGTTCTGACAATCAATAATGTCTCCAGACATTGCCACATGTCTTGGTGGGAGCAGGGAGTTGCTAAATCACTGCCAGTTGAAAACCACTGGGCTAATGTTATACACAGTAACTTCCAAAGGGGCAGCATAGTCAAGTGCTGCCTTCTTCAAAGTTCCCATGAGCACATTCCAGAAATTCTCAACCTTCCCCTATGTTATCCTGACAGTAAGGTCATTTTCAACTATCCCTCAATAAAGGAGCCCAAAGATGATTTGAGGAGAAAACAGTTGATAATTGTAGTAGACAAGGCATCAGGGAAACAGGTCTGTGACAGGCACCGAGAAGGCCAATGGAGTAGCCCCCAGAGGACTCAACAGTGGGGGGCAGGAACCGCTAGCCGTCCTCTCTCCCTTTTTGGCATCAACATCCACTGGATCCCTTGAGACCAATCACATAGCTTCACTATTTGATTGCTTGGGAGTCTCTAGATTACAGACTGTAAATCATATCTTGTTTGTGGTTGTTACTATCACAAGTCCCAGGACTCTTGGTATCATGGAGATTTATGAAATGACTAAAGAGATAAAAAGCTGCAAAAGTGCTCAAGCTAATCCTGCTACTATTCACCCTAATCTAAAGATTTGTCATTGCCTTAAATAATAGGATTGAATGCACCTTTTGGGGGTTGTGTTAGCTATTTTATATCCTTGGGTGAACTTTTGGGAAATATCAGATAGAGGCTTTATCTGCATTTGGGTTCCTTCAAAAAACATCGACCCTGAAAAAGGATTTGTATGCTAGTGGACTGTTTGGGTAGAGATCCCAGTGAAGATAAGACAGGGAAGGAAAGAAAGGCAGTAAGAGTTGATTTCATGCACAGTTATCTCTGTGGGCAACTGTGGCTAAGTCCTCCTGGGTCGTCTGAAAAACACGCCTTAGAACTGTGCCCCAAAAATTAGGGAGCTGGAATTTCTACATACTGACTCCCATACCTTCTTGGTTTATGTCTCCTAGGGCCATGAAGTCCAGGCCACTGTGGGCTGCCACACACAAGGCCAGGCCTGCTCCAGTGAGCAGTCATGAGGCAATGCCCTCAGCTAGAGAGAAGTGGATGGATGAGCTAAGCGGGCAGGTGAACTGCATTAGTTATCTAGGTCTCCGTAACAAATTTTCCCAAATGTAGTGACTTAAAACAATGCACATTTGTTACACTCCAGTTTCTGTGGGCTAGGAGGCCAGATGCAACTTGGCTGGGGAGTGCTGCTCAGGGTCTCTCAAAGGTATCATCAAGGTTTCAGCTGGGGCTGCAGCACATCAAGGTCGCCCTGGGGAGCACTGGCTTCCAGGCTTGCTCAGGTGGTTATTGGCAGGACTCAGTTCCTCACAGGATGAAGGGCCGAGGGCCTTGGTTTACTGTTGGCTGTCAGTCAAAGACTTCCCTCAGGTCCTTGCCACAGGACCCTCCACTGGGCAGCACACAACATAGCAGCAGTCCTTCCTCAAAGAGAGCAAGACAGGGCAAGAATGATAGCAGTCAGTCTTTGACCTAACCTCATAAGAGACATCCCATCACTTTTGTTGGATTCTGTGTATTCAAAACAAGTTGCTAAGTCCATCCCACACTCAAGGGGAGGAAGTGACACTGGGTGTGAATACCTGGAGAACCCCAAGGAGCCATTTAACAGGGTGCCCATCTCAGGAGTGTATGAAAGTTGGGCCGAGGATTAAAAGCAATGTACCAGGGCCCCAGAAATATAACTTCATGGTGTTACAGTAGCCCTGGTCAATGTGAAACATTCTGGTTGTCTTCATAATGAGAGGCCCAGGAACACAACATTTTTAAAGGGTCAGACATTTCATGGACCTGGTGCAGACTGAAACGGCCCTTCAATCTCCAGACAAATCTGAAACTGGCTTGACTTGAGTGGCAGGCACTGTGCTAAGTTCCAGAGACGCAGAGTTAAATCCAGAGCAGTCCCTGCTGAGGTGGGGGTGTCAGCCAAGGATTGCTGAACAGAACACTAAGTACTGTCCAGTGCTTAGATGTAGAAACATCAATTCCAGGGTGGGGGTGTAACAGAGTGGTGGGACCAGATTGCTGTGAGAAGGCAGGAGGTGGGGAGAAAACCCCAAGGTGGAATTGAAGATTAAAAGTGGCTTGCCCTCCCTTTGAAGGGAGGAGAGCAATTGCCTGAGGCAAACAAGCAGCTTCTGACTCAGCAGAAGGGAGCTTGTACAGAGCATGCGTGGTTCAAGATTTGGCCCCCTTGCTAAACATGGCAACGGGAAGAGGGGTAAAGGCAAACATGGCCCACACTGGCCCTCATTGGTTGGAGCGCTGGACATTGGCTTTCAGAGCACATGGGATTCTGGGAGAGGACTTTTAAATAAAGGCGGCAGAAAGCTCACTCTCTTGGCCTCTTGGCCCCTTGGCCTTTAGGCTTTTTGGGTGCTCTCTTGCTTTTGGCCCACATGGGCAGGAGTGGCAGATTCCAGGACCACTCAGGGCTTAGGCCCTGGACACTTGAAAGCCAGTTCCCAGAGGCAGGGTCCCACGCTGGGATTCAGCCTGCTGGGTGCCAGCCCTTGCACCACTACAACTCAATGGAGCATGGCACATGGGTCTTGGACTGCTTCCATTCTCTCACCCTGAAAGTAGTGCACAGAGGCTAAGAGTAGCACACAGAGGCATGAGCTGGGAAGTTCCTTGCAAATGAAGTTTCCCCTGCATGACTGTCTGGAGTAATATGACAACTCACCCCAGACCCTGAGAGAGAGAGAGAGAGAGAGAGAGAGAGAGAGAGAGAGAGAGAGAGAGCTGCTGCGAGACGATGACAACTCTGGAACCAGAGAAAAAGAGAGCCTGGAGCTAGAGAGACTGAGACTTGCTCAAGTAACAACCTTGGGCTACAGATAAGCAATAATGGGAAACTTCTGGATATGGATTTGGACTTTAATCTTCCTGCAGGTGGCTGGTTTTCTTTGCTTTGCAGGAGAGGTTGGCTCAATCAGCTCAGAGCAGGAATGCTCCCAGCCCCATCAAAATGGAAACTCTCTTATTGAAAACCTATTTCCTTTCCCACAAATCTTTGTGTTGTGCATCTACATGGTGACAAGTGGCCAGACCCCGTGATGCCTGGTTACAAGGGGAGGTGAAGGGGAAAACTTGAGAAGTAGGTTGTGGAGATGGAGACATTCGCAAACCTTCCCACTGTTCATAATACTGCCGCCTCTCCTCCCCCGTAGGATCACCAACATTCCTACCATATACCATCATAGGCTTAATCTTGTATGAAGATTTACTCTCCAGCACTTTCCAGGAAGGCCAGGCTTTCGGAAGGACACTCTGCCCAGGCCCTGAGGACTATAAAGGTGTAAGAAATAAGAAGGAGCAGAATGACAGAACCAAACTAACACCCCCAAACACAGCAGATGGCAAGTAATTAGTGCCCCATAACTGCTCCCCAGCTCAGCCCTCTGCACACCCTAACCAGGCTATCTACACGTCTCCACTATAGACTGGAAGCTCCAGGTTAAACTCTAATCCACACCTGCCTATCAACAATATTCAAACCACAAATGCCTCCAGAGCAAACAACTCCCTGCCCTGCGTATGTTTTTTCCCTTTTGATTTAAGACTTTATCTTGAGGTTAAATCCATTACCCTGGGCATTGGAATGAAGTCCAACACCTGATGAACAGCCCTGTTGCCTAATTTTTGCCTCTTATCCATTCAAAGTAAATGGAGGGAGGCCCAAAAGTAAAAGGGAGAAGGGCAAATTGAGTCATGGAAATTAATGACAGGACTCTATAAGGGTGCTTCCTTGTGCAAAGTTACATCTGATTTCTCAACACCTCTCCCCTTCTCCTCTTCATTAACTTTCATCCCCTTTGACCTATTTTTTTAGACTTTTTCTTTTATCCTTTCCTTCTCCTTGTTTTTAGGTTTTAAAACTAGCATGTCATCAATCATTCTCTTCTGTGATTCAAAAAAAAATTTTTTAACTGGTCAGTGCAGCCGAATTCCTGCAGCTGGGTGATCCACATCCCCCAAAGTTCTGGTCAAGGCTGGTTCTTCTTTTTTTTTCTTTTAAATATATTTTATTCATTATGCTGTTACAGTTGTCCCATTTTGCCCCCTTTATTCCCTTCCACCCTGCACACCCCCTCCCACCCACATTCCACCCCCTTAGTTCATGTCCATGGGTCATACATATAAGTTCTTCAGCTTCTACATTTCCTATACTATTCTTAACCTCCCCCTGTCTATCTTCTACCTACCATTTATGCTTCTTATTCCCTGTACCTTTTCCCCCTCTCCCCCCACCCACTACCCTGATAATAACCCTCCATGTGATCTCCATTTCTGTGATTCTCTTCCTGTTCTGGTTGTTTGCTTAGTTTGTTTTTGTTTTTGTTTTAGGTGTGGTTGTTGATAACTGTGAGTTTGCTGTCATTTTACTGTTCCTATTTTTGATCTTCTTTTTCTTAGATAAGTCCCTTTAATATTTCATATAATAAGGGCTTGGTGATGATGAACTCCTTGAACTTGAGCTTATCTGGGAAGCACTTTATCTGCCCTTCCATTCTAAAAGAAAGCTTGGCTGGATAGAGTAATTTTGGATGTAGGTCCCTGTCTTTCATGACTTGGAATACTTCTTTCCAGCCCCTTCTTGCCTGTAAGGTTTCTTTTGAGAAACCAGCTGACAGTCTGATGGGCACTCCTTTGTAGGTTACTGTCTCCTTTCCTCTTGATGCTTTTAAGATTCTCTCCTTATCTTTAATCTTGGCTAATGTAATTATGATATGTCTTGGTGTGTTCTTTCTAGGGTCCAACTTCTTTGGGACTCTCTGAGCTTCCTGGACTCCCTGGAAAGTTTGCCAGAAAAGGAAAATTTTCCAGATTGGGGAAATTTTCCTTCATTATTTGTTCAAATAAGTTTTCAATTTCTTGCTCTTTTCCTTCTCCTTCTGGCACCCCTATGATTCAGATATTGGAACATTTAAAGACATCCTGGAGGTTCCTAAGCCTCTCATTTTTTTTTGGATTCTTGTTTCTTCATTCTCTTCTGGCTGAATGTTTCTTTCTTCCTTCTGGTCCACACCATTGATTTGAGTTCCAGTTTCTTTCCCATCACTGTTGGTTCCCTGTACATTTTCCTTCATTTCCCTTATCGTATCCTTCATTTGTTCATCTAATTTGTGACCAGATTCAACCAAGTCTGTGAGCATCCTGATTACCAGTGTTTTGAACTGTGCATCTGATAGGCTGGCTATCTCTTCATCGCTTAGTTGTATTTTTTCTTGAGCTTTGATCTGTTCTTTCATT
>VMDR010016925.1:0-20633 GCA_007922815.1 Macrotus californicus | reverse complement strand
TACTGCATATCTTTAAAGTAACCTCCCAAAATCTATGCTAAGCCTCTCAAGTTTGGGTGTAACCAGTTCAACCTTTTCCCTTTACAATTGCAAATGACCTTTATCTTAAAGGGATTAGCAACATTCTTTCTTTTGTTATGGTAACCACCTAAAGTGAACCTGTGCACAGTGAAGGAGGACCCTCCTTGATGTAATCTACCTAGAATATTAATAAAAGCCTGTCCAGGCAAAGGGTCGGGGCCGTGTCTCTTGATCCTTGAGAGATCGGCCATGCATCACTTTTTCTCCAGCGGATTTCTTTAGTCCATGTGAATTTGTCACTTTTCCAGGGATATAGGACAAGCATTTCACAACAACACGTGGTCCTGCCGGCCGGGACTGCGACAATGAACATAGATGCTAAAACCCTCAGCAAAATATTGGCAAACTGCATCCAGCAATACATTAAGACCATACACCATGATCAAGTGGGATTCATCCCAGGGATGCAAGAATAGTACAGTATTTGCAAATTAGTAAATGTAATACATTACATAAACAAAACAAAACACAAAAATCACATGATTATATCAATAGATGTGGGGAAAACATTTGATAAGGTACAGCACCCATTTATGATAAAAACACTTAGCAAAATGGGAATAGAGGGAGCATTCCACAACATAATAAAGGCCATATATGAGAGACCTACAGCCAACATCATACTCAAAGGGCAAAAACTAAAAGCTTTCCCACTAAGATCAGGAACAAGACAAGGATGTCTGCTTTCCTCAGTTCTATTCAATTTGTATTGGAAGTCCTAGCCACAGCAATCAGACAACAAAAACAAATAAAAGGCATCCAAATTGGAAAAGAGGAAGTAAAACTGTCATTGTTTGCAGATGACATGATAGTGTACATAGAAAATTCTATAGGCTCCACCAACAAACTATTAGACCTAAGAAGTGAATTTGGCAAAACAGCAGGTTACAAAGTCAATATTCAGAAATCAAAGGCATTTTCGTACACCAACAATGAAAGATCAGAATAAGAAATCGGGAAAAAATTCCCATTTTATATAGCAACAAGAAAAATAAAGTACCTAGAAATAAACCTAACCAAGAAGGTAAAAGACCTGTGCTCAGAAAACTACACAACACTGAAGAAAGAAATTAAGGAAGACACAAACAAATGGAAGGCTATACCATGTTCATGGATTGGAAGAATTAATATCATCAAAATGTCCATACTACCAAAAGTAATTTATAGATTCAACAGAATCCCTATTTAAGTACCAATGGCATATTTCACAGATATAGAAGAATCATTTCAAAAATTTATATGGAACCACAAATGACCCTGAATAGCTGCAGCAATTCTGAGAAAGAACAAAGTAGGGGGGATCACAATATCTGATATCAAACTATATTACAAGGCCACAGTATTCAAAACAGTTGTGTACTGGCCTAAGAACAGACACATAGACCAGTGGAACAGAATAGACAGCCCAGAAATAAACTCATGTCTGTATGGTCAATTAATATTTGACAAAGGAGGCAGAAGTATAAAATGGAGTAAAAATAGCCTCTTGAGCAAATGGTCTTGGGACAATTGGACAGCTACATGCAAAAAAAAAAAAAGAAAGTCAATTACCAACTTACTCCATACACAAAAATAAATTCAAGGTGGATAAAAGACTTAAATATAAGTCATGACACCATAAAAGTCCTAGAGGAGAACATAGGCAGGAAAATTTCAGATATTCTTGGCAGCAATATTTTCACCAATATGTCCCCTAGAGCAAGGGACATAAAGGCAAGAATAAACAAATGGGATCTCATCAAAATAAAAAGCTTCTACACTGCTAAAGAAAACAGCATCAAAATGAAAAGAGAACCAACCATATGGGAAAACATACTTGCCAATGATACCTCGGACAAGGGTTTGATCTTCAAAATATATAAAGAACTCACATGACTCCACTCCAGGAAGACAAACAACCCAATTCAAAAATGGACAAAGGATTTCAACAGACACATCTCCAAGGAGGATATATAAAGGGCACAGAGACATATGAAAGGATGCTCAGTTTCACTAGCCATCAGAGAGATGCAAATTAAAACCACAATGAGATACCACTTCACCCCAGTAAGAATGGCCATCATAAACAAATTGACAAACAATAAGTGTTGGAGAGGATGTGGAGAAAAGGGAACCCTAGTGCACTGTTGGTGGGATTGTAGACTGGTGCAGCCACTGTGGAAATCAGTATGGAATTTCCTCAGAAAACTAAAAGTGGAACTGCCTTTTGACCCAACAATTCCACTGCTGGGATTATACCCTAAGAATCCTAAAACACCAATGTAAAAGAACCTATGCACCCCAGTGTTCATAGCAGCACAATTTACAATAGCCAAGTGCTGGAAGCAACCTAAATGCCTACCAGTAAATGAATGGATAAAAAAACCATGGTACATTTACACAATGGAATACTACACAGCAGGAAGAAAGAAGGAGCTCCTACCCTTTGCGACAGCATGGATGGATCTGGAGAGCATTATGCTAAGTGAAATAAGTCAGGTGGCAAAAGACAAATAACATATGATAAGTGAAGCCTAGTCAACAAAACAAACAAGCAAGCAATATATAACCAGAGATGCTGAAATGAAGAACTGAGAGTAACCAGAGGGGAGGTGGGAGGGGATAATGAGGGGAAAGGGGGGAAGGGTTTTCAGGAATAAGTATACAGGACACATGGACAAAACCAAAGGAGGGTAGGATCAAGGGTGGAAAGTGGGGATGGCAGGGGTATGGGTGAGTGGTGGGGGAAAATGGAGACAGCTGTACTTAAATAACAATTTAAAAAGTGAAAAAAAAAAAAGATTACACTGCTTTCAAAAGACTCCTCCATTTTAACTAGTTATTTGAAAAGTTTTAACCTATGTGAACCTGTAGTCAGAATGGCTATCATCAGTAAATCAACAAATAACAACTGTTGGCAACAATGTGGAGAAAAGGAAACCCTTGTGCAGAGTTGGTGGGGATGCATATTGGTGCAGCCACTGTGGAAAGCAGTGTGGAGTTTCCTCAAATAATTAAAAATAAAACTGCCTATGATCTAGTGATTCCAGTTCTGGCTTTATATCCAAAGAAACCCAAAACACTAATTGGAAAGAATATATGCAGCACTATGTTCACAGCAGTGCTATTTACAATAGCCAGGCTATGGAAGCACCCCAAGTGCTTCCATATATGCAAATGTATATATACAATGGAATATTAGCCATAAAAAGGAATAAAATCTCACCATTTGTGGCAGCCTGGATGGATCTAGAGGGTATTATGCAAAGTGAAATAAATCAGTCAGAGAAAGCCAAATACCATATGATCTCACTTATATGTGGAATCTAAAGAACATAAGAAATGCACAAACATAATTGAAACAGACTCATTAAGACAGAGAACGTACTGATGGTTGCCAGAGGGAAGGGGGAGTCGGGTGACGGGGTGAAAAAGGTGAAATTAAAAGAAACAGAAATTGGTAATTACATAATAGTCACAGGGATGTAAAGTACAGCATAGAGAATATAGTAAATAATATTGTAATAACTCTGTATGGTGCCAGCTGGGTACTGGAAATATTGGGGAGGTCACTTTGTAAAGTATATGATTGTCTAACCACTATGCTGTACACCTGAAAGTAATACAAAATAATATTGAATATAAACTGTAATTGAATAAAAATAAAAAAAACAAAACCAGAGAAAGTTTGATTACCTTTTTTCAAACTGAAAGTGAATTAGATTGGAAATTTTAATATTGTACCTTAAAACAAACAGTTAAAAATGTAAAATAGTCGTGATAAAATTTATATAACATGTTTACTGAAATGTATATCTAGCCTAAAATGAGTTTTAAATGATTTTAATATTTTTGATAGGAAAAAGTTCCCAGCTTGCTTACTGAAAATTATTGTGGTGTCCAGCAGGGTACGCACTGTGTCCATGAAGGAAAAAAAGTTACTATGGTGTGGGGGGCAGTTTGTATATGCCCTGGATAAAATTATCTAATAGGTTCCATCACTGTAGTTTTGCATAAGCCAACATTTCAAATATTTTCTTCTGATACTTGACTATAGTGTTTAATAACTTCAAGCTCCTGAGAGTAGAAATAAGAAATTTCTGCAGTGAAAGACAGCTATGTCTCGTGGCTGGTGGCATTCTCCATGGAAAATTAGATTTATAAAAAATGCCTTCATGGCTGTCTTTGTTAACATTCTGAGGTTATATGAAGGATTGCAAGTAATTTTGTGTGTGTAACTTTACTGAGGTATAATTTACATACCATAAAGTTTAATATCTTCAGTGTACAATTCCATGACTTTTAGCAAACTTACCCAATTTTGCAGTCATCACCACAATCCAGATTTAGAACACTTCCACTGTCTCAATAATCTGTTCGTGCACATTTATCGTTAACTAATTTGGTTGTACTTCGCTTGCTGTGATAGGAAGAATGGTAAAGTAAATCCCTGGGTCCAGAGATTCTTGCTGTCGTCTAAAGCAAAAAAGAGAGCCCAGAAAGGAGGGAAGTCTTTACGTGAGGGAGGACTGTTCTCTTTGGAAGGCAGCACACGCGGTGTCTAGAAGATGGCACTGCTGAACGAGCAAAGCTGCTGGACTACTTCGTGTTCCAGGAGGCAGCGTTGCAGATGGGCTTCCAGAGTGAGACCTATTGTGTAGACAAGCAATCAAGTATTTAGTGAGAGGTATGCTTAGTAGTGCAGAGGGAATTGTAACAGAAACTGGAGAGACACAGGATCCCCGTGATCTAACCCTGAGCGGGGCTTTGGGTGGCATGCCCAAATTTGCTGAGGACGCCACTATCGGGGAAATGCAGACAAAGGCATTATCAGTCCAGGTATGGGCATGAAGTATAGAAACATGTGTAAGGGACACATGGACAAAACCAAAGGGGGTAGGATCAAAGGTGGGAGGTGGGGATGGCTGGGGTGGGGGGGAGTGGTGGCGGGAAAATGGAGACAATTGTACTTGATCAACTATATATATATATATATATGAAAAAATAATGAAATAAAATGTAACATTGTCTCTTAGCTTTGGAAGGTGCTGTCCCTTTCCAAAAGAGGAATTTTAAATCTCCTTCAGTGCAGGTCCAGCTTTCCCTTGCAGTGTCAACAGAAGCAGCAAGAGCCGAGTCCTCCTCAGGTGACACCCGCTTTACCTACATGTGGTGGGTCCAAGGCTTGATTCTGTGAGCTTTAGAGAAGAGTGTTTTTGGTAGGAAATCATAGGGATGGGTCTATTGATGACTAACTGCTGTTCACAACCTTGAGTCTTCCAGGTCATTAGTAAGACCCAGCTGGAACAGGTGTAAGGTCTTATCAGGTAGGTAGATGGACCTGCAATGAGAAAACTTGTGCAAAGTTGTTAGTGTTTGCCCTAAATGTTTACATATTGTTTGATTTTTGATTCACATTCCAAATCTAAAGAGGATATTCCTAAAACAGAAACTTGGAAGAGTCTCCCATAAACTGCCTCAAATCGTGTAGTTAATTTTCTGAGTCCTCCCTGTAGATTGAGGTCTCCAACACGCATGTCATTTCCATTGAATCCGTAGCACCTGCTCTCTCTTCTGAGAGATTTCTGAAGTGAACGATGTTTTTTTGTTGTTTTGTTTTGTTTTGTTTTTGTCGCTTTGAATTCTGTAAGGGAGTCCAAACCTAGGGATTAAAAAATCTTTGAGTAGAAGTTTTGCTACCCCAGTTGCTTTCTCAATTCTAGTGGGGTATGCCCCTACCCATCCAGAAAAGGTGTCCACAAAAACTAATGAAAATTTAAAGTTTCCTATGGTTTTAGGTATCTGTGCAAAGTCCACTTGCCAGTCCTCAAATAGACATATTCCTTTTTACTGTACTCCCTTTCCGGTTGAGGAACTCGGTCTTAGGATTGTTTTTGGTACATATCTGATAGGCATAAATAATCTTCTGAATGGTCCTTTGTGAATGGTCCTTCCAATGTGGTCTGATGAGGTCCATCAAAGCATCCCTTGCATAATGGGACCCTTCATGTAGATGTTTGAGGAGGGGATATACAAGAGCTTCAGGGAGTAAGGTCATACCATGAGTGTTGCTCTTCCACATAGAATTATGGTCAGTGTTAGAGAATCCCCACTCATGGGCCTGTCCCTCATCATGTTCTGTGTAATGGGGTGTAAACTCGAAGAAGTCTAGGTGGGAAATTAGAGTCCCAAAAAGTGGTGGCCCTTGAGCGGCTTGTCTTGCTGCTTTATCGGCAGTTTGGTTTCCATGGCTTGTTTGGGAACTGTCCTTCTGGTGTTCTGGGCAGTATATTATGGCAATCTGGTTTGGTTTATTCACTGCCTGTAGTACTTTTTAAGTTTCTTTTGCATGTTTGATATCCTTATTCCCTGAGGTTAAAAGCCCTCTTTCTTTGCACATTGCCCCATGGGCATGGGGTACCATTAAGGAATATTTAGAGTCAGTGTAGATGTGAACATTCTTTCCCTGGATAACTCTAAGGCTCTGGTGAGGGCTAGCAGTCCAGCCTTTTGTGCTGAGGTTTGTGTGGTAAGGGCCTCGGCTTGTATCATGACTACACTGTACCTGGCTCATTCTTGACCATTCTTTATGAAGCTGCTCCCATCTGTATACACGTATAATTCCCAGTCAGGTTCTATCAACACCTGGTCCAATAGATCTGATCTGCTGGAATATACTTAGTTGATAATTTCTCAGCAATCATTTTGGAGGTCTGAGCTACTCTATAGTCCTGGAGTAAGGTAGCTGGGTTTAAGGTAGTGGTGGTTTGTAAGGTAACATTTGGGTTATCTAATAAAATGGCCTGATATTTTTCCATGTGCCCTGCTGCCAGCCAATTCCCTCCTTTCTGTTCTAATGAGTTAGGACCTGGGGTGGTACAAATACAGGAGGAGGTTGCCCCAGGGTGAACTTCTCAGCTTCCTTAAGATGTCACAGGTAGCTGCTATTGCCCAGAGACATGGTGTCCATCCTTTTGTCATGCGATCTAGCTTCTTTGAGAGATAGGCTATGGGTTGAGGGATACTTTCCCAGGGTCTAGTTTAGTACCCCAGGTTCTATTCCTTGCCTTACACAAATGTATAATTTTAAAGGTTTCTGTAAATTGGGCAATTCTATTGTGAGGGCTGAAACTAGTTTTTACTTCAAGGTGTCAAAAACGCTGCCTGACAGTCTCTCCTCCATCCAAGGGTTCCGAGCCTAGTCCTTTCAAAGAATTATACAATGGTTTAACTAAAAGGCCAAAGTTTAGAATACAAGTTCAGCAAAACCCTGTAATCTCTAAGAAGCCACAAAGCTGCCTCTGGTTCTCTGGGATTTTTACTATAGCAATGGCTTGTTTTCTATCTGCCATCAAACTCCTAGAGCCCTATTTCAGTTGGAATCCCAGATCTGCCACCTCCTATTTGCAAATCTGGGCCTTGTGAGACTTCATACCCTCTTTTTTGCCAAATGACACAGAACTGTGATGGTGTTGAACAACCCATCTTCATAAGTATTGCTAATTATTAATAAATTATCTACATATTGTAGAAGAATTCTCAATTTCAATTGAATACCCATTAAACCTTTTGCTATTATTTCCCCAAATATAGTCAGGGAATTCTGAAATCCTTGTGACAACAGAGTTCACAGCGTTGGAGTGTGGCTTTAGTTTCTGGGTCCTCGAAGGCAAATAATAGTTCAGCCTGTTCATCTATTGGGAGGCAGAAAGAAGCATCCTTCAATTCTACTCCTGGGCATCGTGGTCAGCAAAGTATAAGGGTCCCAGATAACATCATTTATGGCTCTAAGTTCCTGTACAAATCAATACTCATTAGAGTGAGGCTTTCTGACTGGCAAAATGGGGTTGTTACAGAGAGAAAGGCATGGCTGAATTAATCCTGATTTTAAGAATTTCTGCAATACTGGTTAAATTTCCTCTAAAGCTTTCTTTTTAAAGAGTTATTTTTTATTCCATGAACGCTGCACCCCTTATTTTAGGTTAATTTTTATGGGTTGGATGTTAACCAATCTCTCTGGAGTTCTGCTGGCCCCAACAGCTTGATCAACCTGCTCTCTCCAGTGGGAAGAGGTCAACTCCGGGTCCTTCTGGGCAAGTCAAGAGAACCTAGAGCTGGAGCACATCTTACAGCAGGACTCTTAAACATAACTGTTGCTTCTCGAGGGAAAAAAGTTATTTGTGCATGCAACTTACAAAGTAAATCTCAGCCCCAAAATGGAATGGGGTAGTTGGGCGTGTAGAGAAAAATGTGTAAGTTTTTGATCTCCAAGCTGGCATTATAGAGGTTGAAGGAACACCTGTTTTTGTAATTGTCCAGTCACACCAGAACTGACACCACAGCTGAACTTTTCTTGGTTTTGTATTTAGCACCAAATATGTTGCTTCCATGTCTGGGAGGGTGTCAATTAGCTTGTTCCTGTCAATTTACCCCAGGCCCTTGTGGGTAAATAGTAATAGGCCAAGAGGTGTCTACAGGAGCCCCTGGGCCTCCTCATTTATCATTCAATTCGTCATTCCTTTCTCATATTTCTAGGTGAGTGTTGGTATCCTTTTTATATTTCTGTTAGAGTTTGGGGCAGTTCTTTCTCCAATGGCCCTTCTCCTTGCAATAGGCACATTGATTAGCATCTAGTGGGACTTTTCTCCTTCCTTTCAGGCCCCGCCTCTCCTTCTGGTTTCCCTGTGCTGTTTTTAAGAAAACAGAGGTCTGCTTTCATTTCCTTGTTTCCTGGACATGGCAAACCTTCAAGGCTATGTCCACTACCTAGGAGGAATTTATTCCCAATGCTCCATTTAAACCCTGGAGTTTCCTTCTGATATCCAGGGCACTTCTTGCAATGAAAGTCATATTTACCATCCAAACATTTTCTGGTGCCTGTGTGTCAGTTTCAATTTGCTTTTGATAGGTCTGATAAATTCTTTCTAAAAATTCAGAAGGGCCTTTGTTTAATTTTTATTGAACAACGTGTATTATATTCAGGCTGTTTGTTTAGGCACTTCTATCTTAAATCCTTCCAATATCCACCTTTTGTAATGTTCTAAGAAGGCTAGGTCCCTGCCATTTGGATCCCAGTTGGACTCTATCAGGGAATTGCCTGGGCTGTGTTGGGGGTACCATTGGGACTTTCATGATGGAGGCGGTGAGCCTCTTTATTAGCCTTATCTATAACTAATCATCTTTCATCTGCTGTTAACAGGATGTTAAGGAGAGCCTATACATCTGCCCAATTTGGAGGGTGAGTGGCAAAAATGGAGGTGATGAGACCTGCCATTTTCTGAGGATCCTCCCTATGTGATAGCTTAGAATTCTTCCAATTCAGTGAAGTCAAAGTGGAAAATGCAGCATGGGCCCAATAGTAGTTAGTGGGTTAGCATCCCTTGTTTTTTCTGTTTATAGCATATTGCCTCAAAGGGACTTGTCTTACTCCAGATAGGGATGTTCCCTGGCCCAATTGAGTGTGCTGCCAGGTCTTCCATGAGAAGACCATTCCTCTATCTTGCAGGGTTGAAGTTGTCATTTCTCTGCACCCTATTTCAGGGCTATTTAGCAGCAAAGGTGGTAGGGGAAATCTTCCTGCTGCTACTGCTGGGTTCCCCAGGCTCAGGGCATTAAAGAGACTCATCATTGTTCTTTTCTTCTTGTGTCTTACTATCAAGGAAGAGTTTTGAAGTCAATTTCCTTCACAGCATTTTTAGTTTCTTCCCTTTCTTTGCCAAATCCTTATTGTGTAAAAACATAAATGCATGGACATAAGAGATTTTGTCCCACTTCTGACTGTTGGTAAAACAATTCCAACTGTATGATGGAGTAGTAATTTAGGGCACCATTTAGGAGCCATTCCCCCAATAGTCCAAAGTATCCATAGGCCAAGCAGTGTTACAACAGAAAACCAATTCCTTCTTAGTCATTGCACCATAGTTGTACATGGACCAGTCTGCTAAAATTTGGCCCAGTGGACTCCCTCCAGGAGCTAAAACAGAACAACCCCTGATGGTACAAAAGTAAAAACCCAGGACCATAGCTATAGAAAGACCCCAGACAAAGTGGGAACATATAAACAAAACTTGGATCCATAATTCCATTAGTCCACATGAGCACTCACAAGCAAGTCCTAGCATCTTCTGCCAACTGATATTGCAAGCAGTCCTGACCAGACTCCAATGGCTTGAAGCCCATGTGGCGCAAAGCCCAAATGGCACAAACACAGTTGGCATGAGACCTAAGTGGCAGGGATGAGGACCCCCAGTGTACATGCTGTTTCAGCTAACCAGTCTTGGAGTCCATCTGCTCCCCCAAAACCCATTTCTTTTCAGCAGCCAAGCATGCCAGGCTGGTGACACCTTTAAAAGGAGTGCAGGGGAATTCCCTGAGAAAATCACTTAGCAGCTACTGGGAAGTCCCCACAGTCCCACTCCCAGGGTCGGCCTGTCACAAGCAGCTAGGACTCAAGCCTGGGCCCTCCAGGACTTACCAAGATCCATACTGTCTGGTGGAGTTGCCAAAACTGTAACCAAAACACAGGTCCGGTTGCCCTCTGCAACAAAAGCCAAACTCATGAGACAGGTGCTGGTGCAAAAGAACAGAGGTTTATTCAGGTGTCGCAGCCTGGAAGAATGGTGTACTCCAGTCTCAAAGACCACTCCTTCCTTCCTGCTCAAGCCCATGGTTATTACAGGGATAGGGAAGGGAGGACTCTTTTTCTACCCATTCATCTTCCTAGCTTTTGGCATACTCAGTATAAGAAAACCCCCTATGCCATCTTGGCCAATAAGGGAAACTCTTCGGTGCTCCAGGACCCACCATCAGGAAGCTTGGAGGTGCTGCAGCCCTCAGGCAGCCTCTTGATGCTGGACAGGTACCTGTACATCCTGGGAGCTGGTTGGAGTCCATAGGGCACCCCCTGGATCCTAGCATGCCCAAGTCCTCTTTTTGCCCAGTAATGAAAAAACCCATTTTCTTCTGGATATTCAGTGCTGACCAAACCTTTCTTTATTCCCTTTCAGCAAATATAGCTGAAGCCAATTCATCGGCGGCCAACAGTAACAACCAGGTCAGCAGTGGCAATGACCCCTAGTCAGCCTAGAGAGCTTCCAAATCTAACACTGGGACAGAACAGATAACTGAGGAACCAAGCCAGGGGGAGATGTAGCCCTCAAAATACTTCCACTACCTGGTAAACTGCTCTTGGTCATGCCCAGGTCTACCAAGGACCACCAACTGGTGACGATGATAACTGGGATGAAGGCTGGAATTATCCCAAGTCATCTTCTCACTAATTCAAGGGTTTCTAGTCAGCCAAAGCAGAGGGTGCTTAGAGCAAAAATAGCGTGCTGGAGCCTCTTCCATGAAGCTGCCACTTAACAAATTTCTTGGACTTGAAAAACCTAGAATGGAATGGAATTTGTTGACCAAGCAACTTGAAAAACCCAAAAAGAAATTTCCTTTCACCATTGGAGATTATTGCCCAGTGCAGGTTTACCCTACATTTACATTTGACTGTGTGGTAACAGATCCCAGGAAAGACTTCACATGTTTGGGCCAGGGAGCTGCACTGAATGTCACTTAACACTTCCTAACACTGACTAATCTCCAAACACAGGTATAAGCACTTTAACAGGTATCAGCTTCTTCTGGTTAAATCTGGGCCAGCCATTCCTATCCCCTCTTCCAGATAAGCACGTTACAGGTAACTTGGAAGAAAAATTTACCAAAATGAACATGGAGAGACTCCAGGCATAGATGACCAGGATGCGTTGTCAGAAAGTGAGATTTCCCAGCAATTGCCATATTTCTGGGAAGAAATGAAAGGCTGGGAAGAGGAAGGCTGAGAAAGATGAGCTGGTGGGAGTTATATTTTCCACCATAGAAGTGGAGGCACCTCACTTGGACTTATTAGAAAGAGAAATGTGATGCTGTCAGTAAGTTCACCAAAGTCATGGAGGATGGGGTGAGGCTGCTGCCCACCACGGGCAGAAGCAGTGGAAGCAATGCACGGGACCATTAACCAAGGAATATCAGAAGGTGGGAAAGGCCTTGAAGAGTTTAGCAAGTGTTCATTTCTGGTAGTTATCAAGGTGAAACTGTTCTCAGATGCAGTGACAGAGCAGAAGAGACTTCTGAAGAAATAGCCAGTCTCATGAGAGAATAGCCAAAGAAAGGTCTCCATCTCCTAAAGGGATGTAATCATGAATATAAAGGTTTCTTTGGCTGCTTCCCTAATATTATTGTGCTCATAAGGGAGTGGTAGAAAAAGGAAAGTGAATGCCCTGGGCGATGTAGCTCAGTTGGTCAGATTGTTATTCATTACAGCAAAAGGTCATGGGTTCAATTCCTGGTCAGGACACATACCTAGGTTGCAGGTTTGGTCCCTGATCAGGTCGAGTATGGAAAGCAACCAATCAATGTTTCTCTCTCTCTCTAAATATACCCTTGGGTGAGGATTAAAGAAGAAAGAGCAAAGTGATTAACTGGTTGCAATGAATGTCAACTGATAGTCATTGGCACCAATTCAACAGCAAGAGGAATCCCCAGTTAGGGGTGCGGTGAACAAGGAAACTTTATTCAGTGCAAAACAACTCAGTTGTGATACAGGCCGGCTGTAAAAACAACACAACTGCAAGTCAGAGCTGGGGCCACGCCCCTCTATGGCTAGACAACTTTGCTCTTCTCCTTACTGGTTTGCTCTGCTCTGTGTTGGTCTGCTCTGTGCTATACTGGTCTACTCCACTCTGCTCTGGCAAGACATCTTTGATGTTTCAGCTCAGCAGGGAAATGCAGTCTTTAGCAGAAAGAGGAAGTGTGCTCCAACAGCCAGAGGGAAGCTGGCTTATATACACAGAAGTGCCCACCCCTGTTGGTTGATTGGTCCACCCTAATGCAAATGAGGGCTCCAAATCTTCACAGTTTGATTGGTCCAAAAGGCACTGTTCTGATTGGTCAGAATAGAGCTGCTTTGGTTGATCAAAGCTGCACAGCTCTGATTAAATGGGGAAAGCTTCAGTCTTACTGGTGGATATAGGATTCCAGGAATTCCTTTATAAGGTCTGGCTCAGATGGCAGAAACAGTTCAGGCAGGCAGTTCAGCACAGATGTAGGTAGTTCAGTGTGGGCTTCTCCCCAAAGTGCAGTTTGCTTAAAAGACCCATGTATAGAAATAACTGCTAGGATGTTTTTGTTTTGTTTTATTTCGTTTTGTTTTGTTTTTAAAATTTGAGCCCAGTTAGCCACCAGGAGCCCTTCTTAGTAGGTATCTTTTTCTGAGGGTCCACACAAGTAAATCACCCCACAAAACAAACAGAACATGGTGAAACACATCAGCGCAATGACTTCTGAATTACAAGCTAAGATGATCATCTACATTACAAGCTAAGTGGTCATCTTCCTGCACCTGGAACAGCAAGTGCAATTTTATGAAACGATTGGAGAAAAGCTGAGGTGGCCCTCAGCTGATTCCTGGTTACGTAGGACAGTAGGGAACAAGAAGAAAATGTCAAAGTGCTTCTTTATGATGTGAGGCATTACAATTTTCCCTGTCACCCAAAAAAGAAAACCAAAAATAGAGTTGCAAAAACTGCATTTACATTATTACCAGCCTAAATGCATAAGTTATTTACAGAGTCTTTTTTTGTTCATTTCCACATCCATTATTCAAACCAATGAAAATTGTCTCTGTTTTTCTTCCAGTCAAGATGGAGGCGTAGATAGACATACTGTGCCTCCTCGCATAACCAAAAGAAGGACAACAAATTTAAAAACAAAAAACAACCAGAACTGACAGAAAATTGAACCGTATGGAAGTCCGACAACCAAGGAGTTAAAGAAACATTAATCTAGACCCGTAGGAGGGGCAGAGATGGGCAGCCAGGTGGAGAGGCCTAGCGGCAAGGCAGCAGCTGGTGGACCAGGTGAGGCTACGGCTTGCAGACTGGGTGGTCCCACATTTGTGTGCAGATAAACTGGGAGAAACAACTGGGGAGCAAGACAGACTGCATAACCCAGGGTTACAGTACGGGAAAATAAAGCCTCAAAACCTCTGACTGAAAACACTTGTGGTGGTTGAGGTGACAGCAGGAGAAACTCCCAGCCTCACAGGAGAGTTCTTTGGAGAGACTCACAGGGTCCTAGAATATACACAAACCCACCCACCCGGGAATCAGCACCAAAGGGCCCAATTTGATTGTGGGTAGTGGGGTAAGTGACTGAAAACTGGCAGAGAGTAGAGCAATCGGCACTGTTACTCTTAAAACCCTCCCCAGCATACAGTATCACAATGCAGCAACATGGGTTTCCCCACCCTGGTGAACACCTAAGGATCTACCCCTTACTATGTTCCATAACAGGTGCACCTAGACAAAAAAAAAAAAAGGCCCAAATGAAAGAACAGAACAAAGCTCCAGAAAAAAATACAACTAAGTGACAAAGAGATAGCCAACCTATCAGATGCACAGTTCAAAACACTGGTAATCAGGATGCTTACAGATTTTATTGAATATAGTCACAAAACAGAGGAAAAAGTAATGGCTATGGAAAGTGAGATAAAGGAAAATATACAAGGAATCAACGGTGACGGGAAGGAAACTGGGACTCAAATCAATGGTTTGGAGCAGAAGGAAGAAAGAAACATTCAACCAGAACAGAATGAAAAAATAAGAATTCAAAAAATTGAGGAGAGGCTTAGGAACCTCCAGGACATCTTTAAACACTACAACATCAGAATCATGGGGTGCCAGAAGGAGAAGAGGAAGAGAAATTGAAAACTTATTTCAAAACATAATGAAGGAGAACTTCCCCAATCTGGCAAAGGAAATAGACTCTCAGGAAGTCCTGGAAGCTCATTGAGTGCCAAAGAAGTTGGATCCAAACATGAACTCACCAAGGCACATCATAATTACATTACCCAAAATTAAAGACAGAGAATCTGAAAAGCAGCAAGAGAAAAGGAGACAGTAACCTACAAAGGAGTGCCCATCAGACTGTCAGCTGATTTCTCAAAAGAAACCTTGCAGGCAAGAAAGGGCTGGAAAGAAGTATTCCAAGTCATGAAAGGCAAGGACCTCCATCCAAGATTACTCTACCCAGCAAAGCTATCATTTGGAATGGAAGGACAAATAAAGTGCTTCCCAGATAAGGTCAAGTTAAAGGAGTTCATCATCAACCAGCCCTTATTATATGAAATGTTAAAGAGATTTATCTAAGAAAAAGAAGATCAAAAATAGGAACAGTAAAATGACAACAAACTCACAGCTATTAACAACTGAACCTGAAAAACATAAAAATAAAAATAAACAAAGAAAACAACTAGAACAGTAACAGAATCACAGAAATGGAGATTATACAGAGTGCTATCAGTGGGGAAGTGGGAGGGGGAGAGGGGGGGGAAAGGTACAGGGAATAAGAAGCATAAATGGTAGGTAGAAGATAGACAGGGTGAGGTTAAGAATAGTATAGGAAATGGAGAAGCCAAAGAACTTATATGTATGACCCATGGACATGAACTAAAGAAGGGGAATGCAGGTGGGAGGTGGTGCACAGGGCAGAGGGGAATAAAGGGGGGAAAATGGGACAACTGTAATAGCATAATCAATAAAAGCGAACTTGTGCATAGTAAATGAGGACCATCCTCCATGTAAAGTGCATAGAAAAGCAATAAAAGCCTGTCCAGGCAGGGGTCAGGGCCCTCTCTCACTTAGAGAGTGGCTGTGCTGTCTCTGTTTCTCCACAGGACTTCTGCAGTCCGTGTGAATTTGTTTGTTGCAGCCACAACACACGGACCCTGCTGCCCGGAGTACACATCATAAGACAAAATAGACTACAAGATAAAAGAGGAAACAAGAGACAGCAATGGACATATTATAATGATAGAGGGGACAATAAATCAAGAAGACATAACACATCCATATGTACACTCCTGAAACCACCAAAATCTATAAAGCAATTTCTAACAGATGTAAAGAGAGAAACTGACAAAATACAATCACAGTAAGGGATGTGAATACCCCATTGACAGCAGTGGATAGATCATCCAAAAAGAAAATCAATAAAAAATAATGACCTTAAATGGCATATTAGATTAAACAGACACAATCAACATTTATAGTTTTTCATCCCCCAAAATAACAGAATATACATTCTTCTCAAGTGCACACAGAACATTCTCAAGGATAGACCATATATTGGGACACAAAACTAGTCTCAATAAATTTAAGAAGACTGAAATCATGTCAAGCATATTTTCTGGCCACAGTGGTATGAAACTGGAAATTAGTACAAGCAGAAAGCTGGAAAAGCCACAGATATGTGGAGATCAAACAACATGCTACTAAACAACTATAGGGACAAAGAGGAAATAAAAGAAGACACCAAAGAGCATAGAGACAAATAGGAATAACAATGTGACATAGCAAAATTCTGGGATGCAGCAAAATTGATACTAAGAAGGAATTTTATATAGCATTATGGACCTACCTCAAGAAACAAGAAAAATCTTATATAAACAATCTAATATTATAGCTTAAAAAACTAGAAAAAGAAGAACAAATGAAGCCCAAAATCGGGGCAAGAAAGGAACTAATAAAAATTAGAGCACAATTAGCCATGGCTGATGTGGCTCAGAAGATTGAGTGCTAGCCTGTGAACCAAAGGGTCACTGGTTTGATTCCCATTCAGGACACATGCCTGGGTTGTGAGCCAGGTCCCCAGTTGGGGGTGCATGAGAGGCAACCACACATTGATGTTTCTCTTTCTCTCTTTTGCCCTCCCTTCCCCCTTCTCTAAAAATAAATAAATAAATAATTAGAGCAAAATTAAATCAAATGGAAAACAAATAGACAATAATAAAGTAATAAAACAAAGAGCTGGTTCTTTGAAAAGATAAATAAAATCAACAAACTTCTGCCTAGGCTCACAAAGGAGAAAAGAGAAAAGACTCAAATAAAATCAGAAATGAAGAGGAGAAGTTACAATGGACACCACAGAAATACCAAAGATTACACATGAATACTATAAAAGGCTATACAGCATCAAATTCAATAACTTGGAAGGAATGGAAAAATTATTAGGAATATATTACCTACTTAGACTGAACCATGAAGAATTGAAAAACCTAAATAGATTGATCAACAGTGAGGAAATTGAGACTGTTATCAAAAATCTCCTCCTCACCTCCCCCCAACAAAAGTCCACTAGCTTCATTAGCAAATTCTACCAAACATTCAAAGATTTAACATCCATGCTTCTCAAACTCTTCCAAAAAAGTAAAGAAGAGGAAGTACTTTCTCATTCATTTTATGAAGTCAACATAACCCTGATACAAGGCAATGACAACACATGCACACACAAATATTGCAGACCAATATCCTAAACATAATATTAAAGAAAATACTAGCAAATAAAATACAAAAATACATTAAAAACTCATATATCACCATTAAGTCAGGTTTGTTCAAGGGATACAAGGATGGTTCAACACATACAAAATCAATCAATATGATACCTCAAATTAATAAAATAAAAGATAAAAATCACATGATCATATCCATAGATGTAGAAAAAAAATTTGACAAGATATGACTTTTATAATTAAAACACTCAATAAAATGGGCATCAAAGGAAAGTATCTGAACATACTAAAGCCCATTTATGACACACCCTCAGCCAATATACTCAATGGTAAAAAACTGAAAGCTTTTCCTCTAAAATCAGGGGGGGAAAAGATGCTCATTCTCATCACTCTTTTTCAACATAGTACTGAAAGTCCTAGCCAGATGAATCAGACAAGAGAAAGAAATAAAAGGTGTTCAGATTGGCAATGAAGAAAAGCTGTCACTATTTCCAGAGGACACAATTCTATATATACAACACCTGAAACATTTCACCAAAAGACTATTAGGAACAATAAACAAATACAGTAAACTTGCAGGATACAAAATCAATATACAAATATCCACTGTGTTCTCATATACTAACAATGAAACATCAGAAAACAATGAAGAAAACAATCTCATTTACAATTGCTAAAAAGGATAAAATATCTAAGAATAAACTTAACAAAGCAAGTGAAGAAACTGTACACTAAAAATGACAAGGCATTTCCGAAGAAAATTGAAGAAGACAAATAAATGAAAAGATATTCCTTGCTCATGGATTAGAGGAATTAATATTGTTAAAATGGCCATATTACCTAAAGCAATATACAGATTTAATACATCCCCATCAAAGTCCCAACGGCAGTTTTCACAGAAATAAACCAAAAAATTCCCAAATTTGTATGAAACCACAAAAGACCCCAAATAGTCAAAGCAATCCTGAGAAAAATAGAACAAAGCCAGAGGTATCACATACCCTGACTTCAAACAATACTACAAAGCCACAATAATCAAAACAGTATGGTATTGACAGAAAAATAAGCACACTGACCAATGGAACAGGACTGAGATCCCAGAAATAAACCCACACATATAGGGGCAGCAATTTTCAACAAAGAAGCCAAAACATACGATGGAGAAAGAAAAGTCTCTTCAATAAATGGTGCTGGGAAAATTGGAAAGCCACACGCAAAGGAATGAAACTAGACTGCTATTTGACACTGTACCCAAAAAGAAAGTTAAAATGGATTAAAGACTTGAATGTAAGACCTGAAACAATCAAATACATAAAAAAAAATAAGTACTAACCTTATGGACTTTGGTCTCAGAGAGGATTTTATAAACTTAACCCCAAAGACAAGAGAATAAAAGCAAAAATCAATGCAGGAGGCTATATCAAACAAAAAAGCTTCTACACAGCAAAAGAAAACATTAACAAAACAAATGGCTAACAACTGAATGGGAGAATATATTTGCAAGCAACACCTTTGATAAGGTGCTATATCCAGAATATAGATTAGATAGATAGATAGATAGAAAGAATATATAATATATATATGAATGGATTTTATATATTTATATATATATATAATCAACAACAACAACAAACATTTCAATTAAAAAATGGGCAGAGGACCTAAACACTTTTTCCAAGAAGACATACAGGCAGCCAACAGATATATGAAAAGATGCTCAACTTCACTAGCTATAAGAAAAATACAAATCAAAACCATAATGAACTTCTGGCCAAGATGGAGGCATAGGTAGACACACTGTGCCTCCTCACACAACCAAAAAAAGGACAACAACAAATTTAAAAACAAAAAACTACCAAAACTGACAGAAAATCAGTCTGTATGGAAGTCCGACAAACAAGGAATTAAAGAAGAAACATTCATCCAGACCAGTAGGAGGGTCGGAGACAGGCAGCTGGGTGGAGAGGACTTGCAGAAAGGCAGTGGCTGGAGGACCCGGTGAGGTGGCGGCTGGTGGACCGGGTGGTGCCACACCCATGTGCAGATAGACTGGGAGGAACAACTGGGGAGCGAGATACACCATGCAACCCAGGGTTCCAGTGCCAGGAAATAAAGTCTCAAACCTCTGATTGAAAACACCTGTGGGGATTGAGCAGCTTCGAGAGAAACTCCCAACCTCACAGGAGAGTTCACTGGAGAGACCCACAGGGTCCTAGAACCTATCTAGTCCATCCACCTGGGAATCAGGACCAAAAGGCCCAATCTGATTGTGAGTAGCAAGAGAAGTGACTGAAAACTGGCAGAGAGCTGAGTAAGCAGCATTATTCCCTCTCTATCCCTTCCCCAGATACAATGTCACAATGCAGCGAGGCGGGTTGCCCCACCCTAGTGAACACCTAAGGCTCCGCCCCTTACTATGTAACAGGCACGCCGAGACAAAAAAAAAAAAAAATGGCCCAAATGAAAGAACAGATCAAAGCTCCAGAAAAAATACAACTAAGTGACAAAGAAATAGCCACCCTATGCACAGATCAAAACACTGGTAATCAGGATGCTCACAGAATTGATTGAATATGGTCACAAATTAGATGAACAAATGAAGGCTACGAAAAGTGAAATGAAGGAAAATATACAGGGAACCAACAGTGATGGGAAGAAAACCAGGACACAAATCAATGGTGTAGACCAGAAGGAAGAAATAAACATTCAACCAGAACAGAATGAAGAAATAAGAATTCAAAAAAATGAGGAAAGGCTTAGGAACCTCAGGGACAACTTTAAACATTCCAACATCCAAATCATAGGGGTGCCAGAAGGAGAAGAGGAAGAGAAAGAAATCGAAAACTTATTTGAACAAATAATGAAGGAAAACTTCTCCAAGCTGGAGAAGGATATAGACTTCCAGAAAATCCAGGAAGCTCAGAGAGTCCCAAAGAAGTTGGACCCAAGGAGGAACACAGCAAGTCACATCATAATTACATTACCCAAGATTAAAGATAAGGAGAGAATTTTAAAAGCAAGAGAAAAGGAGAGTTCCGGCCAAGATGGAGGCGTAGGTAGACACCCTGTGCCTCCTCGCACAACCAAAAGACGGACAACAACAAATTTTAAAAGAAAAAACAACCAGAACTGACAGAAAATCGAACCGTATGGAAGTCCGACAACCAAGAAACTAAGAAACATACATCCTGACCGGTAGGAGGGGCGGAGAGGACTCGCGTGGTGGGGCGGC
>VMDR010016924.1:0-20636 GCA_007922815.1 Macrotus californicus | reverse complement strand
CAGGATGGGAAGGAACTCCGGGCAGAGCCTAGGATCAGGCTGGCAGAGGGTGGCAGGTTATTCTTTGAGTGTTCTAGAGGGGACAGGCTCTGACACAGAAGCTTGCCATCTTCCAAAATTGTTTAACTTTTTTTATCTTATGTTGCTTAGTTTGTAAACGAACCCTATAGAAATAAGATAACTAAAAACTAACAATGGGAATGATAGGAGAACCCAGGTGTTAAGAGTTTAGCCTTCATTGATAGGCCTAAGTGACTCATGCATGTTGAAAACTTATTCCAAAATTGTGAAGCTTTTGAATAAAGACTCCTTTCCTTTATCTCCAAGCCTTTGCCTCCAGAATTTTGCCTAGAGGGTGGTGGCAGGCAGCAGGACCCCACCTTGCTGTTTGGTGACATATCCTCAAGTGAGGATTAAACAATATAATGGTGGAGTTCAAAAAGTTGAGTTGACAGTAACAAGAGTTACACCTGCAGAAATAAGTCTGGAAAAGGCACTGGCTCCTAAGTAGCTCATATTTTTGAAACTAGTGTGGTTTGCTGTTGTTAGTTCTTTTTGCATTTGTGTCCTAGCTGATTCTGTTTAACAGTAACTTGATGGTTGATCAACCATGAGGTAGGATTAATCTCTTGGTTCATCTGCCTGTTTAGGGAGAAATGCTTTTCACAATTGTCAAAACATAGAAACAGGCATGCTGGGGGCTGTGCACCAGAAATCACCTGCTTTGCTAGATGGTTAATTGAATATTGGGATCCTGTGGAAACCAAAGAAAATCCAAAGTAGAACTTAGAACACAAGAGGGACCTGGTCCCTCTCTTGAGGGGACCCCAGGCCTACCTGAAAGCCTGAAAACCACCCACTGTGTGGTTGCTGTGGCTAAACCAGAGTTGGGCCATGCCGCACTCCTCGCTATGCTCCATGCAAACGGTGCTCCCTGGAGTGGGACACACAGCACCCCAGAAGAAAGAATGGGGGCAGAGAGTATTATAACTGCTTTGAGAACTCTTGCCCTGAGGGAAGCAGAGAACCCAGCAGTAGCTGGGGAGTGAGGAGCAGGGAGGAGTGCAGCGCCTAGGCTGAGGTTTAACTGGGAGGGAGAGGTTGATGGCAGTCAAAGAGCAGGGCCTGACTACTTAATGTGATGATTCAGAGCAGCACAGATGGGGCTCTGAGAGGTCAGAGGTCATGACTAGATGACAAATTGTGCTGTGTACCAGATTTCCACAGGGTAACAACACTGGAGCTGTCCTAGGAGGAAGATTGGGGTCTCCCCAGGGCCAGACCCTGCTACCCTCTGAGGCTCAGGGCAGCTGTGAGCACCCCCTTCACAGGGGCTTCCCTAGCTGTCCCACACCACTTTCACTCCTGCACTCCAGCTAACAGCCACATCTGAGCCAGCCCAGCACCCAAGGTTCCTATAGGTAGAGGTGTGGGCTCCTTTGGCCAGCATGGCCCAATCAGTAACATGAGGACAGAGAGAACATGGGCATCTCAATGTGCCTCTTGTGGCCTCCTCCAATAACTGGACCTGAAGCCCTCCCCTCACGTGATCCAGGAGGGATGGAAAGGCCTTGCAGCCCTGAGGATGGCTCAGGGTCTCCAAATGGTCCCAGTAGGAGTGGCCAGTGTCAAACCTGTGTGATGGTGGACCTTGTGACATGAGGGCACCTGATGGCCATTCTGCCCAAAGGGTCTCTCCCTTGAATTTGGTTTAGGCATTCCCTCTAGGGTTTTAGAGATGGTCAAATGCTGAGTGATGTTTAGTAGTAACATATAACTCTAATTAGCCAGGTACTTTCAGGCTAATGATTATTCCAGAAGGGCCCCTGAGGATCGCCAGGAAGGACGGGTAAGCACCTGGACCACATGAAGAAGAAGATGGGCTGTTCTAACCGACGCCTCTTACCAGCCTGGCTTCCTGGGCCAAGAAATTAATAGTGGGCACCACACCCACCTCTGCACACCCACAGATAGTAAAACATTATTTCCTGTTTACACATATATTTTTTTAATTTCATAATGTGAACATGCTCTGGGAACACTGATCTGCCACTATCCAAATGATCTGAGCATCACAAAGTGACCTTACTCCTGGACCACCAGAGCAAGGTGGAAGGAGCTAGAGGAATATGACCCACTATTCTTTTCACACTTGGAGAACAAATGGCAAAAGACCCAGAGACTTTTTTTAGTCTATGGAGAACACAGAACCACTCTTGAGAGTCTGGTTTACTCAGGGGCAAAACTGGGCCAAAGAGCTTTACAGGTTATGGTTCTACTTTCTTTCCAAAGACTGCCTAGGCTTGGACTTTGAAGAGGAAAATGCCATTTCACCCTTATCTTAGCTCTGGAACAAGCATGACTCTACTCACAGGTTTGGAACAAGAGTGCCTCAGGACAAGAGGAGCCACATTTTTGTACTTCAGAGCCTCGACATCCAACAAGAAACCACTTGTGCAGAGTGACCCCACAGTTCTTCACCTGCAGGATCCCTGCACATTTCCTCCATGTATAAGTTTCATTTCACTTCCTCTTTTCCATTAAGGCAACCAACCCACCAACCTTCCAGTCAGAGCATCTCCAACTTCTGTCCAAAATAAAGATCAGCTGGCCCCACTGCCCCCATCCTCACCCTGTCCAACTTGACCTCACTGGCAGAACACCTAGCATCTGCCAAGGTAGGCTTCCACTGCCCTCATGCCACCTAACGGTGTATGAGGCTAAACCAGGAGGGCAGACCACCCTGGGGCTGTCTCCCGACCCCAACATGAGCAACATCACCGTGATCACTTAGAGGGCAGAAGGGAGTAGCAGAGAGAACCAGGGAACAGGCCTCAGGGACATTTGGAGAGCAAAAGGCACCACTTAGGTGCCACACAGTGTCTCTACCTCCAGAGCTGAGTCAACATTCTGCATCCTTCTGCTGCCAGCAACTTCTCTAGGGGAAATATCAGCTACCTGGCCTACTTGGCATGGCCACTGGAGAAGGACTGGGCAGCTGCTGGGAATGTCCAGCTACCAAGGCATTCCAATCTCATCTCTCTCTGAGCAGAAGGCTTGGGATGAGGGGAACTGGAGGGTGGGGCCAGAGGCACCTTTGTCTCGGTCCCGTCCAGGGGGACAGCATGTCATTGTGGAATGCTTGTCCTATGTCTCCAGACAAGTGACGAACAAATTCACATGAACTAAAGAAATCCGGTGGAGAAAAGGGATGTGTGGCCGATCTCTAAATGATAAAGAGAGGGGCCCAGACCCCTCACCTGGACAGGCTTTTATTGAAACTCTAGGTACATTACATCCTGGATGGTTCTCATTAACTATGCACAGGTTTGCTTTGGGTGGATACCTTTTACAGACAACAAAGGAAAGAATGTTGCCAATTACTTCAAAGAAAAAGGTCATTTACAAATGTAAAGGAGAGAAGGCTGAGCTGTTTACATTCATGCTTGGGAAGTCTAGCACAAGTCACAGTAAACTTCTGCTGTCTTCATCCCAGGTGAGGGAGTTTTTGCAAGAGCAAGTTTAAAAGTGGCCTAGGTACAATGCAGGCCTGATTCCCCACAGGAAACCTATTCACGGATGTTCTCTACATGCCACGCACATCTGTCGGCATTCAGAACCAGAGCTGAGACACTAGATCACATCGCACACGGATAGGTTCCCTATACACCTTGGTATCAGGAGAGGATGGGGAAGACTAAGAAGGAAAAGCCAGCCTCCCTGGGGAGGTGTCTGGTGGGCAAACCACTGAAAGCCCATCCCCCTGCCAGGAGCCAGGATGGCAGAACAAAAGGAGGGAAACTACTCTCCCAATCCACAGGGGCAAGCAAAGGGGCAGCTGCCAGGGTAGCCCCCATCTGGCAGCTGCTAAAATGAGCATTTACTAAACACCTGAGCTCAGGAGCCCCAGGGAAGTGGATGTCACAGCATGTACACAAGCCAAAACAGAGAAAAGAAACCCTCGACTGCTTTGAATATCCCAAGAATAGTTACTAAGATATCTTTTTGCAAGTAACTGTTTTCCCTAAAAGAAGGAAAATCTCAGGATTATTTATATTATTTTAAATTAATTATTCTAGAGCTTCTGGCCAAGATGGAGGTGTAGGTAGACACACTGTGCCTCCTCGCACAATGAAAAGAACAACAACAAATTTAAAAACAAAAAACAACCAGAGCTGACAGAAAATCAAACTGTATGGAAGTCTGACAACCCAAGAGTTAAAGAAGAAACATTCATCCTGACCAGTAGGAGGGGCAGAGACAGGCAGCCAGGCGGAGAGGACTCGCAGCAAGGTGGTGGTTGGAGGACCAGGGCTGGCAGGAAAAGCGACAGCTGGCAGACAGGGCTGTCCAACATTCTCATGCAGATAAACCGGAGGAACAACTGGGGAGCAAGAAAGACAGCACAAGCCAGGGTTCCAGCTTGGGAAAATAAAGCCTCAAACCTCCAATTGAAAACAACTGTGGGGGTTGAGGCGGCAGTCTGAGAAACTCCCAGCCTCACAGGAGAGTTCATTGGAGAGACCCACAGGGTCCTAGCAGGTACACAAGCCCACCCACCTGGGAATCAGCACCAGAAGGGCCCAATTTGCTTGTGGGGAGCAGAATAACTGACTGAAAATCAACAGAGAGTGGAGCAAGCAGCATGGTTCCCTCTGGGGCCCCTCCTCCACATCCAGCATCACAATGAACTGACCTGATTTGCCCTGCCCTGGTGAACACCTAAGCCCCTCCACCCCTTATACGTAACAGGTGTGCCAAGACAAAAAAAAAAATGGCCCAAAAGAAAGAATAGATCAAAGTTCCAGAAAAAAATACAACTAAGCAACAAAGAGATAGCCAACCTATCAGATGCACAGTTCAAAACACTGGTGATCAGGATGCTCACAGAATTGATTGAATATAATTGCAAATTAGATGAACAAATGAAGGATACAATAAGGGAAATGAAGAAAAATGTACAGGGAACCAACAGTGATGGGAAGGAAACCGGGACTCAAATCAATGGTGTGGACCAGAAGGAAGAAAGAAACATTCAACCAGAACACAATGAAGAAACAAGAATTCAAAAAAACAAGGAAAGGCTTAGGAACCCCCAGGACATCTTTAAACGTTCTGACATCTGAATCATAGGGGTGCCAGAAGGAGAAGAGGAAGATCAAGAAATTGAAAACTTACTTGAACAAATAATGAAGGAGAACTTCCCCAATCTGGCAAAGGAAATAGACTTCCAGGGGGTCCAGGAAGCTCAGAGAGTCCCAAAGAAGTTGGACCCAAGGAGGAGCACACCAAGGCACCTCATAATTACATTACCCAAGATGAAAGATAGGGAGAGAATCTTAAAAGCAGCAAGAGAAAAGGAGACAGTAGCCTACAAAGGAGTGCCCATCAGACTATCAGCTGATTTCTCAAAAGAAACCTTGCAGGCAAGAAGGGGCTGGAAGGAAGTATTCCAAGCCATGAAAGGCAAGGACGTACATCCAAAATTACTCTATCCAGCAAAGCTATCATTTAGAATGGAAGGGCAGATAAAGTGCTTCCCAGATAAGATCAAGTTCAAGGAGTTCATCATCACCCAGCCCTTATTATATGAAATGTTAAAGGGACTTATCTAAGAAAAAGAAGATCAAAAATATGGACAGTAAAATGACAACAGACTCAGTTATTAACAACCAAACCTAAAACAAAAACAAAAACAAGCTGAGAAAACAACTAGAACAGGAACAGAATCACAGAACTGGAGATCATGTGGAGGGTTATCAGTGGGGAGTGGGTGCGGAGAGAGTGGGAAAGGGTGCAGGAAATGGGTAGCATAGATCGTGGGTGGAAGATGGACAGGGGGAGGTTAGGAGTGGTGTGGAAAATGTAGAAGGCAAGGAACTTGTGTGTATGACCCATGTACATGAACTAAGGGGGAGGAATGCATGTGGGAGGGGGTGTGCAGGGTGGAGGGGAATAAAGGGGGGGAAAATGGGATGACTGTAATAGCATAATCAATAATATATATATATTTTTAAAATGAACAAAAGACTTGAACAGACACTTCTCCAAGGAGGACATACAGAGGGCCCAGAGACATATGAAAAAATGCTCAGCATCACTAGCCATCAGAGAGATGCAAATGAAAACCACAATGAGATACCACCTGACACCGGTCGGAATGGCCATGATAAACAAAGAAACAAACAAGTATTGGAGAGGTTGTGGAGAAATGGGAACCCTAGTGTACTGTTGATGGGAATGCAGATTGTTGCAGCCACTGTGGAAAATAGTATGGAATTTCCTTAGTAGTATGGAAATTTCCAATAGTACGGAAAACTAAACATGGAACTGCCTTTTGACCTGGCAATTCCACTGCTGGGATTATATCCTAAAAACCCTGAAACACCAATTCAAAGGAACCTATGCACCCCAATGTTCATAGCAGCACAATTTACAATAGCCAAGTGCTGGAAGCAACCTAAGTGCCCATCAATCAATGAATGGATCAAAAAACTATGGTACATTTGCACAATGGAATACCATGCAGCAGAGAGAAAGAAGGAGCTCCTACCCTCAGGACAGCATGGATGGAACTGGAAAGCATTATGCTAAGTGAAATAAGGCAGGCAGTGAGGGACAAATACCATATGATCTCACCTTTCAGTGGAACCTAATCAACAAAAGAAAAAAAGCAAGCAAAATATAATCAGAGATATTGAAATTAACAATCTGACAGTAACCAGAGGGGAGGTGGGAGGGAATAACAGGGGTAAGGGAGATTAGGGTTTTCAGGAACAACAATAAAGGACACATGGACAAAACCAAGGGAAACTGGAAAAAGGGGAGAATGGTGGGGATGGCTAGGGTGAGGGTAAATGGTAGGATGGTGGGGGTAAATGCAGACAACTGTACTTGAACAACAATAAAATAATTTTTAAAAAATTATTAAGCAAAAGACACCAGAACAAAAAGAATACATGCAGTGGATTCCACTTACATAACAATGCAGAGAAGGTCGAAATTAAACCTAGGGGCTTGGCATCATGCTTTCCGGTGGGACAGACAGGACAGCTGTGTTAGGTGGTGATACCTGGGTGGGTTCCCTTGGGACAATTCAGAGTCGCTTGTGACGTTGTATCACATTGTGGCTGTCTATTATGCTACAATTCGAAGTTTAAAATACATTTAAAGACTCTCAAACAAAAAAAAAAGTTATTCTCTTACAAGTTGGATATACCAAGTGTTCACAGAGCACGTGAATTCAGGCCCCTCTCCCAAGCAGAACAAGTCTGGGGAGCCCGTGGGGCAGTATTGTGTATAGCTCAGTGCAAAGGGTACCCCAGAGCTGTACAGCTGGGCATCCCTGCTAAGTTCTCTATGGTGTGAAGAAGCAGAATGTGGAATTGCAAACATAAAAGGATCACAATTGTGTACAACATCACTATGCACGGGTAAGACTGGGACTGAAGTGTTGTCAGCATTCATCTTTGGTGATGAAACTCAGGCAATTTTTCTTCATTCTATTTCTGGGCATTTCCCAATACTATTAAATTTAAATAGCAGAAAATTATAAAATAATTAATTTATTTTTATTGATTTTATTTTATTTTTATTTGGGGGGGGAGCTTTTATTTATTTTTAAATATATTTTATTGATAATACTATTATAGTTGTCCCATCCCCCCATTCCCCACCTGAAAGGCTATGTGGGAACAGTGTCTGGCACTCACACATGGCCAAGAATAATACCTGTTTCAACCACCCAGCCTGGGAAATCCCAGGATGGAAAAATAGAAACTACCCAAACTGAACATAGAGAGGTAGATGGAAAAAATGGAGAAGAACTTGGGGATGTGATGATGTAATACTTAGGGATGTAATGTTATCACAAAATGGTAAAATGTTGACACTAGTAGACCATGCCTAAGTTATGTATATATGACTTTTTAGTTATATATAAAAAAAATCTATACAAAGAGGTAACCAAAAAATACTGTAAATAAATCAAAATGGAATCCCTTTTGTAAAAAAAATTTATTGTTCAGGCAGCTTCAACCTGAGTCTCGACTTCTTGTCTTCCCCCCTGAGCAACATGAGCTTCAGCACACACTCCAGCTTCTCCACAAGCTACCGGACCCTGGGCTCCATGCAGTCACCCAGCTACCGTCTATGCAGGCACTGGGGGCTCATGCTCCTGGATCTCGGTGTCCCACTCCACCAGCATGCAGGGCAGCTGGGAATCTGGGGGCCTGGCTGTAGGGATGGCCTGGGGTCTGGTGGGCATAGGGGGCATCCAGAGTGAGAAGAAGACTATGCAATGCCCGAATGACTGCCTGGCCTCCTACCTAGAGAGGGTGAGAAGCCTGGAGGCTGATAATTAGAGACTGGAGAGCAAAATCCAGGAACACTTAGAGAAGAAGAGACCCCAGGTCAGTGAGTGGGGGCATTATATATTTCAAGACCATCGAGGACCTGAGGGCCCAGATCTTTGCAAATTCTGTGGACAATGTCCGCATCATTCTGCAGATTGACAATGCCTGTCTTGCTGCTGATGACTTCAGAGTCAAGTATGAGATGGAGCTGGCCATGAGCCAGTCTGTGGAGGATGACATCATTGGGCTCCAAAAGGTCAGTGATGACAATATCACTCAGCTACAGCTGGAGACAGAGATCAAGGCTCTCAAGGAGGAGCTGCTCTTCATGAAGAAGACCCACGAGGAGGAAGTAAATGGTCTACAAAACCAGATTGCCAAATCTGGGTTGACTGTGGAGTTGGATGCCCCCAAATCTCAGGACCTTGGCAAAATCATGGCAGACATCTGGGCCTAGTATGACGAGCTGGCTCGGAAGAACCAAGGGGAGCTGGACCCATCACTGGGAACCAGGAGTACTGGTCCCATCAGACTGAAGAGAGCACCACATGGTCACCTCGCAGACCGCTGATATAGGCACTGCTGAGACGACACTCATGGAGCTGAGATGTGCGGTCCAGTCTTGGAGATCAACCTGGACTCAATGAGGAATCTGAAGGTCAGTTTGGAGAACAGCCTGAGGGAGGTGGAGGTGCGCTATGCCATGCAGATGGAACAACACAATGGGGTCCTGCTGCACCTGGAGTCAGAGCTGGGCCAGACCTGGGAACAGGGACAGCACCAGGCCCAGGAGTATGAGGCCCTGCTGAACACCAAGGTCAAGCTGGAGGCTGAGATTGCCACCTACTACAGCCTACTGGAAGAAGAGGAGAACTTGAATCTTCCCCAGATTGACTCCCTGGACAAGAGCCACTCCTTACAAACCATCCAAAAGACCATGACCTGCAGGACTGTGGACAGCAGAGTGGTGTCTGAGGTCAATGACAGCAAAGTTTTGAGGCATTAAAGGCAGGAGAAGTGGGGCATCCCTTGGCAGGGCAGGGGATAAAAAGTTTAGAGTTCATTGAAAAAAAAATTATTGTTGTTCAGTTACAGTTTTCCTGCCTTTTCCACCATTGTTCACCCCTACCCTGTCCCCCCTCCCCCGCTCCCATAGTCAATCCCACCCCCATTGTCTGTGCCCATGAGTCCTCTATTCCTGTTCCTTTGCCAAAATGGACTTCTAAAAAAACGTTCAAAGGTGACATAGGGAGGCAAAACAAAAAGGAATTATCTTCTGATACACACAACAAATTGGACATATCTCAAGAGTATTATGCTGAGTAAAAACAAGCCAATCTTAGTTCATATACTGTATGATTCCATTCATATAACATCCTTAAAATAACAAAATGAAAAAGATGGAAAACAGATTAGTGGTTGTCAGGGTTCAAAAGTGGTTGGAGGTGAGTGTGACTAAAATGGAGTTTTCTGATCCATTAACATGGGTCGTCTTTTCATTTATTTATATTTTCTTTAATTTTATTAAACAATGTTTCATAATTTTCAGTGTATAAGTCTTGCACCTTTAAAAATATTCTATTTATTTTTAGAAAGAGAAGAAGGGAGACAGAGGGGGAGAGAAGCATCAACTGATGGGGGAGTCAAAAGTTGGAAATTTTTAGTTTAAGAAAATAGGTAATAAGCCCAGTAGTTAATGCATGTGAAAACTATTGTGTCAGGAACTGTAGCTATGGCTCACCATGGCTCCACAAGCAATTCCACCTTTGTGCTCCAGAAGAGACTATAGGCAGCCAACGTGGTATCTGAGCCATTGTGTTTCTGGGAGAGACAGATCACCACCCAGGACACAGATAAAGAAAATCACCCAGGACACAGGACAGAGGACATGGATAAAGAAAATGATGAGTCAGTGGATGAAAGGATGTGAGGGAAATTGTGGGATTACAGGTTTTATCTGATGGACCTCTTTCCTTGAATCCCAAATCCCTTGCCTACACTTTGCCCCCTTATAAAAAAGGCTGGCTTGAAAGGAAATGTAAGATGGTATGTTAGGGTAAACCCACCATCTTCTCAGATCGCTGGCCATCTGAATAAAACACCTATAAAGATCCAATCCCTGTCTCTGCTTGTTGGGTCTGGTAGGTGACAGGCAGCATGAACGCCGGCTCCTCTGGAGAGAAAAATAGAGAGAGAGAGAAACATCAATGGGTTGCCTCACACCCCCAGCCAGGGACCTGGTCCTCCATCCAGGCATGTGCCCTGCCTGGGAATTGAGCCAGTGACCTTTCAGACACCAACCCACTGAGCCACACCAGTCAGGGCAGTCTTGCACTTTTTTGGATAGTCTATTTCTAAATATTTTATTATTTTTGATGTGATTATAAATGGAATTATTTCCTTATTTTTTTCATACTTTTCATTGCTAATGTGTAGAAATATAGTTGACCCTGAACAACATAAGTTTGAACTGTGTAGGTCCACTTATATGCAGATTTCTTTTCAATAAATATATTAGAAAATTTTTTGTGGAGATTTGTGACAGTTTAAAAAAACTTGCAGACAAATTGTGTAGCCTAGAAATATAGGTTAAGAAAATGTTAGGTATGCATTGAATATAGAAATCATTCATAGGTACTGTCAATTTTATCATTTACTACCATAAAATGTATACAAATACATTATAAAATTTAAAATTTATCAAAAGTTACCAACACAAACACTTACAGACCATACATAGTGCAATTCACCATTGAGAGAATTGTAAACAAACATAAAAATGCAGTAGTAAATGGTAACTGCTTAAAATTAACGGCAGTGTACACTGTACTACTGTAATAATTTTGTAGCCACCTCCCTGTTGCTGTTGCAGCGAGCTCAAGGGTGTGAGCACCCTCTCACAGGGTCGTGCGATGCTAGTCATCTCCACGTGAGCAGTCATCTCTGCAGTAAATTGTGTATCACAGTCAAAAGTGATTTCTCAAGGCTCTCACACGAACCTTTTCTAACACCTTGGGACCCCTAGAAAGTGCCACTGGTGATGCTGGAAGTGCTCCCAGAAAGCAGAGAAAAGTCATGACATTACAAGAAAAGTTGAATTGCTTAACATGCACCATAGATAGAGGTCTGCAGCTGCAGTTGCCCACCAGTTCAAGATAAATGAATCCAGTGCAAAGACCACTGCAAAAAAAGAAAAGGAAATTGCTTCACCTGGGCCAGAAGATGGGGAAACCTTTTTGCAAAATTTATCTCATATTGAAAATTCAGCTTTTATGTGGGTTTAGGATTGCTATAAAAAGGCATACTGCCCTGACTGGTGTGGCTCAGTGGATTGAGCGGCAGCCTGTGAACTGAAAGGTCACTGGTTCTATTCCCAGGTGGGGCATATGGCTGGGTTGTGGGCCAGGTTCCCACTTCGGGGTGTGCAGGAGGCAACTGATTGATGTATCTCTTGCACATCGATGTTTCTCTCCCTCTCTTTCTCCCTCCCTTCCTCTCTCTCTAAAAGTAAATAAATAAAATATTTTTTAAAAGAAAAACATATCTAAAGACTCTAGTATGATTCATGAAAAAGTGGATTCATTAAATGGCATTTATTTGCTTATTTAAGTAAGCAAAAGGAAGGTGAAGCTTATAAAGCTGGAGAATTTAATGCTAGCAGAGGATGGTTTGATAATTTTATAAAGAAGTTTGGCTTAAAAAAAGTCAAGATAACAAAAGAACCAGAAAATAGCAGACAAGTTTTCAAAAACCATTAAGAAAATCCTGAGGAGAAATGATGTTTGCCTAAACAGGTTTATAATACAGACTAAGGTGCCTATTCTGGAAAAATAAAAGCCACAAATAACACTTATTAATAAGGTTGAAAAGTGGACACCAGAATTTAAGGCAGGAAGGGATAGGGTAAACCCTTTTGTGCAAATGAAGTTGGGTTTATAATCAGGACTGCTCTAATCTATAAAGCTGCTAATCCTCAGCCTTGAAGGGAAAAGATAAATATTAGCTGCCAGTCTTTTGGGTGCACCAAAAGAAGGATGAGATCCCTTTTTCTGGATTGGTTCCATCAATGCTTTGTCCCTGTAGTCAGGAAGTACCTTGCCAGTAAAGATCTGACTTTTAAAGTTCTTTTGATATTGGACCACTCTACTAGCCACCCAGAATGTCATGGGTTCAAAACTGCAGACCCTCAAACACAATGTCTCTAATTCAGTCTCTAGATCAGAGGGTCCTAAGAAACTCTGAGGCTCTTCATACACAGTATTCTATGGAAAAGGATTGTCAACACTATGGAAGAGAACCCAAGAAGAGAAAACATCATGAATATCTGGAAGGAATGCACCATTGAAGATATCATTATTACAGAAAAGGCTGTGAAAGCCATCAAGCCTGAAACAAAAAATTCATGGGAAAAACCATGTCCAGATGTTGTGCAGGACTTCACAGGATTTATGACAGAGCCAATCAAGGAAATCATGGAAGAGATTGTGGATATGGCAAAACAAAGTAGGAGTGAAGAGTCTCAAGATACAAATTGTGAAGAAATTCAAAGACACCACATCAGAAGAATTAACAGAAGACATTAGATGTAGGTGAGTGCTTCTGAGTCAGCACCAGACAATGAGGAAGAAGACACAAAAGAAACAGTACCAGGAAACAAATTGACATTAGACAATCTGGCAGAAGGGTTCTGATTATTCGAGAATGCTTTTGACTTCTTTTGCACCATGGCCTCTTTTATGAAAGGAGCACTGAAACTAATGCAAGTGATAGAAGAAAGAACTGTATAGAAACACTTTTAGAGACATGAAAAGGCAAAAATGTCAGATGTAAATTACAATATATTTCCATAAAGTTATGAGTGTACCTGTCTCTTGCCTCCTCTTCCACCTTCTCCACCTCTTCTGCCTCTGCCACTCTTGAGATATCAAGACCAACCACTCCTCTTCCTCCTCAGCCTACTCAACGTGAAGACAAGGATGAAGAACTTTATTATGATACACTTTCACTTAATGAATAGTAAATAATCATCGTGCCATAAGTTAACGAACTTATCTGCTCTGATGTGGGTATCTTTTTGTGAAACTCTAATAACTGTATGCTAAGAACTATATGAGACATGTTTGTCATCGTATTGCCTAAGTATTTTTCTTTTAAAAAAATATATTTTATTGATTAAGCTATTACAGTTGTCCCATTCTTTTTCCCCTTTATTCCCCTCTGCCCTGCACCTGCCCACCTTCCCACCAGCATTCCACCCCCCTTAGTTCATGTCCATGGGTCATATATATAAGTTCTTTGGCTACTCCATTTCCTGTACTATTCTTAACCTCCCCCTGTCTATTTTCTACCTACCATCTATGCTTTTTATTCCCTGTACCTTTTCCTCCATTCTCCCCTGTCCCAATCCCTACTGATTAACCCTCCATGTGATCCCCATTTCTGTGATACTGTTCCTGTTCTACTTGTTTGCTTAGTTTGTTTTTGCTTTGGGGTTTTTTTTTTTTAGGTTCAGTTGTTGATAGTTGTGAGTTTGTTGTCATTTTACTGTTCATAGTTTTGTATCTTCTTTTTCTTAAATAAATCCCTTTAACATTTCATATAATAAGGGCTTGGTGATGATGGGCTCCTTTAACTTGACCTTATCTGGGAAGCACTTTTATCTGCCCTTCCATTCTAAATGATAGTTTTGCTGGATAGAGTCATCTTGGATGTAAGTCTTTGCCTTTCGTGACTTGGAATACTTCTTTCCAGCCCTTCTTGCCTGCAAGGTTTCTCTTGAGAAATCAGCTGATAGTCTTATGGGAACTACTTTGTAGATAACTGTCTTCTTTTCTCTTGCTGCTTTTAAGATTCTCTCCCTATTTTTAATCTTGGATAATGTAGTTATGATGTGCCTTGGTAGGTGCTTCCTTGGGTCCAACTTCTTTGGGACTCTGAGCTTCCTGGACTCCCTGGAAGTCTATTTCCTTTGCCACATTGCAGAAATTCTCCTTAATTATTTTTTTCAAATAAGTTTTCAATTTCTTGGTCTTCCTCTTCTCCTTCTGGCACCCCTATGATTCGGATGTTGGAGCACTTAAAGTTGTCCCGGAGGTTTCTAAGCCTCCCCTCATTTTTTTGAATTCTTGTTTCTTCATTCTGTTCTAGTTGAATGTTCATTTCTTCCTTCTGCTCCAAATCATTGATTTGAGTCCCGATTTCCTTTCTGTCACTGTTGGTTCCCGGTACATTTTCCTTTATTTCACTTTTTATAGCCTTCATTTCTTCCTTCATTTTGTGACTGAGCTCAATCAATTCTGTGAGCATCCTGATTACCAGTGTTTTGAAGTCTGCATCAGATAGGTTGTTTATTTCCTTTTTGTTTAGCTCTTTTTCTGGAGTTTTGATCTGTTCTTCCATTTGGGCCATATTTTTTGTCTCCGTGCACCTGTTATTTTGTAAGGGGCAGAGCCTTAGGTATTTGCCAGAGCAGGACAACCCTCTTTGCTGCATTGTGGTACTGCCTGTGGGGAGGGGGTCAGAAAGAGAACAATGCCTCTCACCTGCTCTGCTCTTGCCCCACTTTCCAACAAACTCTCCTGTGAGACTGGGAGTTTCTCCCACCTTCACAACCACCACAGGATTTTATAGCTAGAGGTTTTGAGTCTTTAGTTTCCCAGCCAGCCAGCCCCTCCTTGCCCACATGGTTCGCCACCTTGCTGCATGTCCCCTCTGCCCAGGCTGCCCATCTCTGCCTCTCCTCCCGGTCTGGATGAATGTTTCTTTAACTCCTTGGTTGTCAGAGTTCCCTGCAGTTTGATTTTCTGGCAGTTCTGGTTGTTTATTGTTTTTAAAGTGGTTCTTATCCTTCTTCTGGTTGCGCAAGGAAGTGAAGCATTTCTACCGATACCTCCATCTTTGCAGGAACTCTAGGTTATTGAACTTTCCATCCTACATTTTTGTTTGGTTCTTTTCTTACAATTTATATATCTTTATTGATATTCTGTATTTAATGAAACATTGTCATCAAGTCTTTCATTAATTATTTAAGCATGACTTCCTTTCATTCTCCTATAGTATTTATAATGGCTGCTTTGAAGTATTTGTCTACTAAGTCCAACATCTGGGCCCCTTCAAAAGAATGTTGTATTGGCTGCTTTCTACCTGTGTATGAGTCACATGTCTGTTTCTTTGAGGGTCTCAAATATACCATAGCAACTCTGAATACTAATTTTCTTCATCCCCCAGGGGTTGATGTTATTGTTTGTTTGGTCATTTATTTATTTGTTTAGTGACTTGTGATTTAACTATGTTAAATCTACTTCCTTCGCAGTGTGCAACTTCTGATGTCCCTACTCAGATTTTGTCTCCCTTCTATCTTTTATCTTGGCTGCCTAGAGGTCACTCCTAAGTTAGCGTAAGCCACTTATTGGCCAAAGATTGTGCTTAAACCCCCTTGGATGATAATTACATATATTTACCTTTTACTATTGTGTGTGTTTGTGGCTTGGATGCTACTTTCACAGTTTGAGTTTACTTCTTTGATTTTTTGCCTGTATTCAACAAGAGACCAGTAGCTTGATTTTTCCACCCTTGATCACTCCTAAGAATTTTCAACCTTGGATATACATGCAATCTTCCAGACTCCCAGCAATGTGTGTGCCTTTATGTTAAAGCTTGGCTTTCCAGATGTTGTCCTGCATCAGAGTTACTTACTCTTTAGCCAGTGTTTTGTCAAAGATTGTGATTAAGGTCCTTGTGCCCATGGGCTTTCTGCCCTGTGTTACCAGGTCTTTGTGCAACTGGGGAGGGTTTCCAAGTCTACCCCGTATTCTTCTGTGATTGCTGCTGAGGAGTGAAACCTAATGCTTATATAAAGGCTTCCTGCACCCAGGGTTGACTATAATCCCAGGAGGATTCTCTTTAGCTGTCTCTATTAAACTTCTGGTTGTTCGGCCATTTTGCTTGTTGCTATTAGTATCATGGAGCTATGAGCACTCTGTTACTTTCTCTCAACTAAAATCTCCATTGTTTTCAACAACACCTTTAAAGAAGGAATTTTCCACCCTTTGTTTCAAATAAAGTTAGTCTCCTTCAGACAGAGCTTGCGAGCCCTTAGTCATTGTGGCCTGACTCTCCCTGGACAGAATCTCTGCACCACTGCACAGGATCTAGGTTTGGGGACAGAAACCCACATACCCCAGAATGACACTTCTCTAAAAATGGGCACTTGGGTGATAGTAGCTCCTGGTCTTCTACTGTGGAACTTCCCCCTGTAAACAAGCTAAAGTGTGAGTGGGGATTGAGGTCCCAGGATTCTCAGCTCAGATTAGAGCTGGAGTAGTGTTTCTGCCCTACAGGTAGAGTCTGGGAGAGGGCGTGCCCTCCACTTCTTGGCTGCATCAAGTAGAATGCCTGCAATAGAGTTTCTATAAAATAAACATTGCAGGCAAGGAAGTAAGTTGTGGCAAATTGCCACATGTTTCCTATTGAGCTTTAGTAGATTTTCTGAATGAATGTCCCTTCACCTGCTGTGTGTCTTTAGGATAGTTCCCAGAGACTTTAAATTATTATTTTTTAAATAATTTTCTCGGGTTAAATGGTTGTTTTGTTGGGGAAAGAGTCTACCATACCTTTCACTCCATCATTCCAGATACAGATTCATCTCTGTGCTTTTTTTTCCTGACTCTTCACCTATCAGTGTAAAATGCACACTTTTCTAGTTAAGGCTGCCTGACAACTTATCTTGTAAGTTGCTCTAACACTTTTTCATATTTAATTTTAAAAGCAGTGAGATACAAATTTTCCCTTTCAAATTATTTAAACCTTTCAATTCCTTCTTAAGTTCTGAATTATTGGTCTCAAGGGATAATGCAACTTAACTGGCACAATATTATTTGAAAATATTTATTACATAAGATACAATAAACTAAAATTTTAACATTGGAAAGACAAAATGTACTGAACAATTAAGGAGATGATTTTATTCAGCCTATTGCATTAGGGTTCATTAACGAGGAATATCTCCCAAAAGTGGAAGGAAGCCTGGGACTTTACAGCGGCAGGTGAATAAGGGAGTCATGAGGCAGAGTGGAGGTGGGTCCAATCTTCAAGCACAGGGTGGTCCTTTGCAATTAGCCATCTCCCAGAACATAAAATGGTGAGAAATTTCTTGCCTATCACTGCTTCTCAGATGTACATGGCTCAAATAAAATTCAATATGGTTATTTCTATCAAATACCAGTTGTTGTTGAAGAACTCAGAAACAATCATAATCTGCCTGAGGAGTTAAGCAGAGGTTAAGAAAGTGTATCTTGGGCAATATATCCTCTAGGGCGAGGGAAATAAAGGAAAGAATAAACAAATGGGACTACATCAAACTAAAAAGCTTCTGCACCGCTAAAGAAAACATCAGCAAAATGAAAAGGGAACCAACTGTATGGGAAAACATATTTGCCAATGATATCTTAGACAATCGTTTGATCTCCAAAATATATAAAGAACTCACATGACCTCCACTCCAGGAAGACAAACAATCCAATTTAAAAAATGGGCAAAGGATCTCAACAGACACCTCCACAAAGAGGACATAAAGAAGGCTCAGAGACATATGAAAGGATGCTCAGCATCACTAGCCATCAGTGAGAAGCAAATTAAAACCACAATGAGATACCACTTCACACTAGTCAGAATGGCCATCATAAACAAATCAACAAACAGCTGCAGTGAGGTTGTGGATAAAAGGGAACCCTAGTGCACTGTTGGTAGGAATGCAGACTGGTGCAGCCACTGTAGAAAACAGTATGGAACTTCCTAAAAAAACTAGAAATGGAAGGGCCTTTGACCCAGCAATTCCACTTCTGGGATTATACCCTAAGAATCCTGAAACACCAATTCAAAAGAACCTATGCACCCCAATGTTCATAACAGCACAATTTATAATAGCCAAGTGCTGGAAGCAACCTAAGTGCTCATCAGTAAATGAGTGGATCAAAAAACTGTGGTACATTTACAGGATGGAATACTACACAGCAGAAAGAAAGGAGCTCCTACCCTTCATTGACAGCATGGATGGAACTGGAGAGCATTATGCTAAGTGAAATAAGCCAGGCAGCAAAAGACAAATACCGTATGAGCTCACCTACAACAGGACCTAATGAACAAAACTAATAAATGAGCAAAATAGAACCACAGGCATGGAAACAAAGAACAGACTGACAGGGACCAGAGGGGGACACGGGAGTAAAAATGGAGAAGGGCCTAGTTAAAGAGCAAGTATAAATGACCCATAGACATGGACAACAGGGTGGGGATTGACTTTTGGAGTGGCAGGGGTGGGCAGGAGAGAGCAACAGCAGATGGGGGGTGGGATAAATTGGGACAAATGTAATAGAACAAAAATTTTAAAAATGAGGGAAAAAAACCTTAATAGTTATATTTAAGTAATATAAAAGGGAAGATTAGGTTCCATCTTCTTACAGTAATGTATTTTAAAGATAACATTGAGAAGGAAAATGGTCATTCTCTGGAATAAAGAAACATGGATTCTAGTCTCAAAAAAAGTGTATCTTGGGAATTCATATTAGTTTTGTTCCTGTAAAACCAGTAGAACCATCTGTTGGAAGGTGGTGGCAACTATCAGTTGTTTCAGGGTCCTTGAGATCAGACAACTTAAAAGAGCGATGTCAAAATGAAAAAGGGGAATATTAATATAAAAGCTTGTATTAAAGTAAAGAGCCAGGAGTTGAACCTGAAAGTATCTAGTTCAGTGAATTCTGTGTGGTTGGTAGAGGAAAGTCTTTTAGTTACACAGTGACACTGCTTATTGAATTTCTTTTCTTTTTAATTTTTAAAGCCCCCGAGCTGATGCCAGTGCTTTTGGTGATAGTGTTCACAGTCTTGGTTGCCTCTCACAAGAGGGCACATGTAATCTAAGCCTCTTACATGCTTGTCCAGGGAAATCCAGCTCATAAAATGTTTGCTGCAGCGGTGAGGCTTTCTAGTTTTGTGACAATTCACAGGCTTCTCCAGATCTTGGGGGAAAAGCCAGACAATTTAGAGACTCAATAGGGGTCTGGGTGGTCTGGCCTTACTCTTGGTGATGTCGAGTCAGGTGGGAAGGAGAAAAACCAGAGATGTTCATTTGTAGGGTTGCGGCCAGAATTTGACGAAAACTGGAAGAATTTAAAATTTAGTAAGAATTTTGGGCAAGGTATCAGGATCCAGCCCAATATGCAGGTAAATACTAAAATCAATTCTTCAATACCAGTGGGAGTCAATTACATCTCTATGAGACAAGGCAGATTTTGCATCTCCATCAGTTACCTGCAATTTACAAAGAGATGCAAAGTAGCCCAAAGACACTGAGCAGCACTAGAATCTTATAATCCAGAAGAATGTACTGTGAACTATGCACAGTTATCCACCAAAATACGTTTTTCCCCTTAAGTCTCTCTCTTTTCGATAAAAAATAGTCACAAAGAAAGATTAGTCTTGACCACAAAATAAGGCTTGTCTCATTAGATTTGGCCTGGTTATTTTCATATGTGTAGCAAGAACAGTTATTTACCATAAGCCTTCCTAAGATTGCTTTGCTGGGAGTTTTCATAAGGAATCTCACATTGTTCTTTTAAAAGTTTCTTGGGACTAGGAAACCAAGCAAAGAACTTGCCACTTGATCTCACCTGCAGTACCTATGGACTTTGGTGAGTTCCTCTCTTCTCGATGTTCCCAAGATATCCTGAGGTTCCTGGGATTGCCAGGAAGTAACCTTCCTTACTCAGCTGTAAGGCTGGGAAACCTGTAAGCTAGAAACCAAGCCAGTTCCAAAGAGGGTTTTGTAAGTGTTGGCTTCATAAAATCAATCTTAGATCCTTAAGTGTCTGGTCATATCTGATTAAATGATCATCATTCTCAAACATGACGCTTAGGACAAGGCTTTGGTTCCATAACCAATTTTTCCAATTATTCTCCATTAACAAGGAGAACAGGTTCTTAATTGAATTTATGGCCATTACTTATGTTTCTATAAAAATAAGAATATTCAATAAGAGGTTCTGAATTCTAGAGGGAGGGGTCAGATAGAAAGAATAAGATATTTTATAAATGGTTCATTTCTGTTTACATAGTCTACTAAAAGAAAAGATAAAGAAGTTCCTTACATAGCCAGATAACTTTCAAAAGTGAAAGACTGGGTGAGAGTTCATTACAAAATAGTGCAACTGACATGGAAATTTGGTTGTTTCTGTAGCATACAAAACAAGATAATAAAAAACTTATTATCAATCAAAAAAAAAAACTTAG
>VMDR010016923.1:0-20639 GCA_007922815.1 Macrotus californicus | reverse complement strand
CTTTCTTTCTTCTGGTCCACACCATTGATTTGAGTCCCGTTTTTCTTCCCATCCCTGTTGGTTCCCTGTACATTTTCCTTCATTTCCCTTATTGTATCCTTCATTTGTTCATCTAATTTGCGACCAAATTCAACCAAGTCTGTGAGCATCCTGATTACCAGTGTTTTGAACTGTGCATCTGATAGGTTGGCTATCTCTTTATCGCTTAGTTGTATTTTTTCTGGAGCTTTGATCTGTTCTTTCATTTGGGCCATTTTTGTTGTCTTGGCACGCCTGTTACATAGTAAGGGGCGTAGCCTTAGGTGTTCACCAGGGCAGGGCGGCCACGTTGCTGCGTTGTGACGCTGTTTGTGGGAGAGGGGTCCAAGAGGGAACAATGGCGGCCGCTCCGCTCCCTGCCGGTTACCAGTCACTTTCCGCACTACCCACAGTCCAACGGGGCCCCTCTGGTGCTGGCTCCGGTGCCGATCCCCGGTGGGAGGGCTGTGTATGTTCCAGGGCCCTGTGGGTCTCTCCAACGAGCTCTCCAGTGAGGCCGGGAGTTTCTCCCGCTGCCGCCGCCTCAACCCCCACAGGAGTTCTCAATCAGAGGCTTTGAGGCTTCACCTCCCCGCGCCGGAGCTCTGGGTTGCAGGGTCCGTCCTGCTCCCGAGCCGTTCCTCCCCGTTTATCCTCACGAGGGAGTGGGATGCCCGGTCCGCAGCCGTCACCTCTCCCGGCCAGCCACGCCTTTCCCGGATCCGCCAGCCGCCGCCCTGCCACGTGAGTCCTCTCCGCCCCTCCTACCGGTCTGGATGTATGTTTCTTAGTTTCTTGGTTGTCGGACTTCCATGTGGTTCGATTTTCTGTCAGTTCCGGTTGTTTTTTCTTTTAAAATTTGTTGTTGTCCTTCTTTTGGTTGTGCGAGGAGGCACAGTGTGTCTACCTACGCCTCCATCTTGGCCGGAAGTCTCAACCCTTTTTTTTTTTTTAATGGAATGCCTACTACATTCCAGACACTATTCTAGGAATGACGGGGAACAAAGTAAACTGAGTTTCTGCTCTGATGACTCTTAAATTCTGGTGCAGAAGACAGACAAAAAACACAAACAAATAAACGGCAGTATATATCAGAGAATGATCAGTTCTATGGAGAGAATTGAGTGGGGTCAGTGGACAGAGAGAGGCCATGGCGTTTTAGAGAGTTTTCAGACAGCAGAGTGAAGAACGGGAGGACCATGTGGATGTATGAGGGAAGGGGCAGCAGGGGAAAAACCCTGGAGCCAAGGATGTGCTGGGCTTGTTTGGGGAACAGCAGGGAGGGTGGGGAGGTGACGGGTAGATCCTGCAGGGCATTATGGGCTTTGAGGGAGAGGACTTCTGTTTTTACTTCAAGTCAATAGAAAGCCTTTGAAGGGTCTTAGGTAAGGGATTGCCATAATTTGGCATTCTTTAATAGGCTAATATATATTTATTTCATACATTTAGATATGACATATGTGATACATAATATATATCATATATTTATAATTTTATCATATATTAGTAGGAGATGTAGATGTCTACCAATTGGATATTGTTATGGGCTGAGTTGTGTACCACTCACCCTCCTAAATTTGTATGTTCAAGTGCTATATCCAAGTACTTCTGAACATGACTCTATTTGAAGATAGGTCCTTTAAAGAGGTGACTAAGTTAAAATAAGGCTGTTAGGGTAGGCCCTCACCTAATCTGACTGGTGTCCTTATAAGAGGAGGAAATTAGGACACACAGAGACACACCAGGGGTGTGTGTGTGTGTGTGTAGAGAAAAGACCACGTGCAGGCACAGTGAGAAAGCACCCATTTGTAAGCTAAGAGAGGCCTCAGAACCACCCCTGCTTGACACAGTGACCTTGAACTTCCAGTCTCCACAACTGTGAAACAATAAATTTCTCTTGTTTAAGCCACCCACTCTGGTATTTTGTTATGACAGTCCTAGCAAACTAACACTAGATTATCTACTATCTATCTATCTAGTTGGTAATATTATAAACATATTTCCATGTCAGTAAGTTTTCACTATTCTTTGTGGCTGCCGAGAATTCCACATGGCAAAGAGCCGTATATAGCGAGTAGTTAAGAGTCCAGGGGCAAGAGCTGGGGTTCTGGGTTTCAGCTTTGCCACTTGGCTGGGCAGTTTCTCTAATCAGGCCTCTCTGGCCTCGCTCCAGGGGTCAGAAGCAGGAGAGCCACTTCTGTTTCTCTAAGTTAATGGCGATTTCTGTTGTTAGAATGAAACACTGGTAGGTGGTTGGGAAGCCAGCAGGTGGTATATCTACCTGTTCTTATGCTTAGAAATAGTTTATTTTTCAGCTGAAATATTCTGCCAAAAGAACAAATCACAAGCAGGAAAGCAGAAAGGGGCTGTAGAGGTTTCCAAGGTTAGTCTCCCTGGCCTCGTGGGTTTGTTCTGTGAGACGGTTTATTCTTGGAAGGGTGGGGGGTACTGGGGGGTGGGGGGAGAGCGTGTGTCACATCACCAATTACCTACACAGTCCCAGGTCACGCCTGGTGTGATTTAATAGCACCCCCTTTCAATCTTAACATGGTCTCTGGAGATAAATTCCAAGGCCGCTGTAGACTAGCAGTTCTCAACTGAGGGTGACTCTGTCCCGTCAGGGGACACCAGGCAATGTCTGGAGGCATTTGGTTGTCACAACTAGGGGATTGCAGAGCCTGAGGACAGAGAAATGTCCTTCTGTGAGCTTGTTACACACCCACCAATGAATTCTTTTCTCTCATTAGTAATGTTAAGGCTTCAGCCTAAATGTGGATTTAATTCAATGAGCACTTGTTATGGTTCTCCATGGATGGTGCCTACAGGGAAGAAATTCATGGCTCCTGCCCTGAAAGGGATCAGAGTGCAGTGGAGGAGCAGCCGGACAAGGCAGGTTCAGGATGCTGGGGGTGGGGTGGGGCTGGCACAGAGGAGGGAGGGCCTGACTTGGGTGCTGTGAGGGAAGTGGGCAGTCCTGCGAGGAATCACAGACGAGGTGAAAGTTGAGGTGTGTTAAAAGAACAGTCAAAGTTCACCCAGCAAAGTGATGGGTGGCATTCCCAGCAGAGAAACAGCCAATGCAAATGCTCGGAGGTGAGATGCAGGGCCCATTAGGGTGTGATAAATAGTCTGCCGCTGGGCTTGGCTCTCTATGCCAGGCGCTACTCAGAGGACATGGAATCACACTGTGATGTCTGTAATTTATTTAAACAGTTCAGCTCAGATCGTTGTTAGAGGCTGAGCCGTGTCCTCTCGAATCCCTGTGTTGGAATCCTGGCCCCCACCACCCTGACACATGACCAAGGAGCAACCTGGGCTGAAGACATAATTTGTTCAGTGTGCACTGTGAAGTCTTGCACACTCTCTACAAATCGTGAGTTACGTATGAACACGGTGACAATATAATTGTGAAATTATGTGGTTGGAAGTAGGCTTCCCTCCTCCGTCTGGCCCCTTCTCGAATGGAGGCAGATTCAAGTTCTTAATCTCCCTGGGAGAGGAGAGAAAGTGACAGGAGCTAATTGTTTCATGAGGTTTTCTCAGGTTAGAAAGCGGTTCGTTGTCTGTGTTTTACTGACTTTCCCTTCGGATTGTTGAATAGTACAGACAGCTGTACCCATGTTTACGTGATTGGATTTCAAGACCCTGTTTATCGTGCTATAGCAGTTTTAGCTATATGGCAGTTATAGTGAATGTATTCTTGCCAAACTTAAAAATCAGAGGTTTTCGTGCAAATAACATAATTTTTGGTTTCTCTTGAAAAAAATCAGAGAGTCTTGGCAGTTACAAAATAGTCACAGGGGCCCTGGCTGGTGTGGCTCAGTGGATTGAGTGCCGGCCTGTGAACCAAAGGGTCGCCAGTTCAATTCCTAATCAGGGCACAGGCCTGGGTTGCAGGTGGGTCCCCAGCAGGGGGCGTGTGAGAGGCAACCACACATTGATGTTTCTCTGTCTCTTTCTCCCTCCTTTCTCCTCTCTCTGAGAATAAATAAATAAAATCTTAAAAAAAAAAAACCCAAATAGCCACAGAGATGTAAAACCCAGCACAGGCAATAGAGTCAATAGTATTGTAATAACTGTGTATGGTCATGTGGATACTAGACTTACAGGGGGATCATTTTGCAAGTTATATAAATGTCTAAGAAGTTAACTTCCCAGATGGGCCCTCACCTGGTGATGAAAATCAGAGCAGGTGGATAAATGGCCCAGCCCCCTCTCCTTGAGTGGGTTAGCTCAGTGGGACTACCACCGGCAGTAACCTGTTCACAACCATATTAGAGCAACGCCTGTGTCCACTGCCTTTTCTTCCCTCACTTCCTCTCTCCCCAGCTGGGGCAGTTAGTTTTATGTGGCACCATGGCAAGGCCGTGGCACCCAGATATTTGGTCAAACACCAGCCTGGATGTTGCTGCGGAGGTATTTTTTAGATGAGATTAAGTTTATTTATTTGTATCTTTTTAAAAATATTATTTTTTGCTTGAATTTTTATAGTGATAGCTTGTTTATTTTATTTTTAAATTAAATTTATTGGGGTAACATTGGTTGTTCATAAGATTATATAGGTTTCAAGTGTGCATTTCTATGGTACATGAGTACATTGCATTGTGTGCTCACCACCCAAAGTCAAATCATCTTCCATCACCATATATTTGACCCCCTTTACCTTTTACTACCCCTCCCCTTCCCTCTGGTAACCACCATACTGTTGGATATGTCTATGACTTTCAGTTTTATGCCCTACATATGAGTGAAATCATATGGTTCTTAGCTTTTTCTGACTGAATTATTTTGCTTAGCATGCTGTTCTCAAGGTCCATCTATGGATAAAGAAGATGTGGTACATACAGACAATGGAATACTACTCAGCCATTTGCAGCAGCATGGATGGGCTTTGAGAAGAACATTTAAATAGTTAGACTTTGAGTAAAGCAGATCATCCTCCATCATGTGGATGGGTCTCATCCAATCAGACGAAGTTCTTAAGCAGAAGACTGACCTCCCCTGAGGAAGAGGAAATCCTGTCTCTAGACGGTCTATGGACTTGAGCTGCGTCCTCAGCTCTTCCCTGGCTACATTTTAGACTCGCCAGCCTCCACCATCATATGAGCCAATTCCTTGAAACCTGTCTCTGTCTCCCTCCACACACACATTTGATTGGTTCCGTTTCTCCGAGGAACCCTAATACACTTACTGCTGCTTCCTGAGATCACCTCCTGAACAGACTCCTTACACTGGTCCTAGAAACTGCTTCTGGGTGAACCCAAGTGAGACACGGACAGAACAGTACCCAAATTTCAAAGAAGTCTTTTCCATGCTGAAGCATAGAAAGCCTCCACTTTGGGAAGATGTCTTTTTTTTCTTTCTAAGGAAAAGTTTCAAATGACACAATCTTAGGGTAACAAACCTATCAGGTAGGAGCCTGTTGGGGATGTTTCCTCATGACTCACACAGTGATACTGCTGTGTGATCTTAGGGATTCTGAATGCAGCCACCACATGTACCTTGTGTGTTTCCCTGGATGATGTCATTGCAATTGATGTCCAGTGAGTTCATTTGGACGTTCAAGTTGAAGATCTTTCTTTCCTTGGAGCAATTGTCTGTAACAACTCGACTTTCAATAGCTGGTGAGAAAAGCATTGGGCAAGTTCACCATTATTATAACCTTTAAAAATGTGCACAGCAACATGAAGGGGCCATGTTTACCGAATATGTAGGCGGTGCCAGGCACTGGGCTAAGAGCTTCATACCTTAACATCTTCTGGCAGCCTCATATAACCCCACGAGGGACCATTATTCAGATGAGGAAACTAGTTCAGAAATGAAGGATCCTCGTAAGTCACGGAAGAATTGCAATGAAGAAACAAGCTAGTGAAAATATTTAGCTTCAGAAGAAGACTGGCTACGTGAGTTGGAAATTGGTGATGGATGCAGTAGGGTGTTAACTATGTCCCCTTTTGTATATGTTTAAAAAGTTAAACAAGGCAAGTAACAGAATAACAAGAATGATACCATTATAGGAATATGAAAAAGAAATGCTACTTAAATAAAATTTTGTAATAACAGATGGAAAATAAGATAATCAAAATTGTAGTTATCAGCCCTAGACCTAAGTACGTTATAGGCACTACTAATACCCCATTTTATAGATGAGGAGACTGAAGCCCACTGAGGGAAGGGCACTAGTTACTGATCAGCCAATTAGAACCTGGCAAAATCAGGAAAGGTGAGAGTTACTTGTAATTTGGAAAATGGTTTAATTTAGAACAAAAATGCCCAGATTCCAGTTCCCCAAGATGGTTAGGCACTAGATTTAATTTTAACTTTTTAATTCATTTTTATTATTATTACTTTTATAGAACATATTTTATCAGCCAGGTTGGTAAAACAAGAATAGTTAGGCATACAACAATCCTTTGGTTTCCCCGAGCTGAATAAAAGCACAGCAAACATTTCTGGAGGCCAATATAGTGATATGTATCAGAAGTCCAAAATGTTTTTTTCTTCTTGACCTAACAACCCCTCATTTATGAATTTATCCTAAGAAAATGCCTAACAAATTCACACAGATAAATTTTTAGGGGTCTTTATCACAGGGTTGTTTGGCAAAACCCCACATTTCCCAGAACAGGAAAATAAATTATGCGCTCACACAATGCAAGCCTATGAGTCACTTGAAGACAATAACCTAGGTGACGGTGCTGAACACAGTTTCCACGGAAAGATGTTAGTGAGACAAGCCATGACGGGGCAGGCTGTGCAACCGCATGTGCAAGGTCACATGCAAAACAAGCACGGGTCTCTTCATCATACAAGCGCCTCACTTGGCGCAGGACTGGGATACTGCGCCGTGGGCCGATTGGGCTGGTCTGAATATAGTTTTGTTGATGTTTTTCCTAATTAAAAAATTAATACTTGGTTTTGCTATGGCATTTTGTTTTTATTTAAAAAAATAAAAATTGTGTATTTAAGGTGTACAATATGATTTTACACGTATATACCTAATGAAATGATGACCACAGTCAAGCTAATTAATGTAATCTCACATGGTCACATAGTATGTATGGCAAGTGCAATAAAAGGATTTTCATCTTTTAAAAATCCTCACCAGTGGACATGTTCATTGATTTTAGAGAGAGAGGAAGGGGGAGAGAGAGGGAGAGACATCCATGTGAGAGAGAAATATTGATTGATTGCCTCTCGAATGTGCCCTTATCAGGATTGAACCCGAAACCCAGGTATGTGCCCTGACTGAAATCGAACCCATAACGCTTTGGTGTAGGGATGACACCCCAATTTGGTGAGCCACCTGGCCAGGGCAAAAGGATTTTCATTTTTGAATTATGTGGTAAGATGTTTCTTCTAACATGTGCCATTAGGTTATGCAGGCACTTGATGAAAAAAATATTTTTAAGCCCAAATCCCAGACTCAGGATTGGAAACCACTGACAATCTTTTTGAAAAATTTTAACAGCTCTCTAGAGGTGTAATTGATTGTACATCAGTGTGTACAATTGATGAGTCTTATTGGTGTATTCACCTGTACAACCACCACCACAATCAAGGTAGTGAGCATTTCCATGACCCCCAAGTTTCCCAAATTTTCACCCTTCCACCCACCTCTCCCTATCACTATTAGTTTGCATTTCCTTGCATTTTGTATAAATGAACTCATGCAGTGTATTTATATATTTTTCTAACTGCTTAATCCAGACCCCAGCTAGTAATCAGCACCCCAACCTCTGCCTGTGGCTATCAGGCCTTATTGTCTCCTTACCCACAGTACTGTTTTGAACTTTCTGGATTTCTTGGTCTGGGGCTTTCAAGGCAGTTTTTAGAGCAGTCGATTCCACCATCTGCAGAAGAGATGTGACATTGGATGCGACTTCTCTCTTTTCTTTCATTCTCCACAGAGTCCATTTGGTGAGCAGTGACTCCAAATCTTCAACAACCTGTTGTAGCTTTAAAGATATTAATCGTCATCATCATCATCATCATCATCATCATCATCATCACCTGCTCTGATAGGTCCCTACAATCCCAAGGAATAGTAGAAAGCACAAGAAAGCAGGCTCTGAAGCCAGAGGACCCGGTTCAAATCCTGACTCTACATTCACTGACTGTGTGAACTTGGGACACTCAATCACTCTGTGCCTTAGTTCCCCTACCTGATGAGGGAACAGTAAAAGGACCCAATAAAGTTTTTGGCAAGATTAAATGAGCTAAGAGATGCTGCACGTCTGTACCTGGTAAATACAGGATAAGGGTGAATTATTACTAACCTCTTTTACCAATGGTGAAGAGGTAAGTTTGCTAGAAATAGATCAGTAGTTCTTAACCTGGGCAATTTTACCCCCCTGGGGACATTTGGTAAAGTCTGGAGACATTTACGATCGTCACCCCTGAGGAGTGCTCGTGGTATCCAGTGGGTGGAGGCCAGAGACCTTGCTCCACATCCTCTAATGTGCGGGACAACTCCACAGCAAAGAATGGCCCTGTCTTGAGTACTATAACACGGTAATACTATACAAAGAGAAACTTTGAGGTAGACATAGCTCAGAAGGCACTCTAATTCACCTTTTTACTTTCATTTTTTTATGATTAAGTTTATTGGGGTGACACTGGTAGGTGAAATTAGGTTTCAAGTGTACAATTCTATGACACATCATCTGTATAATTGCATTGTGTGCCCACCCCTCACAGTCAAATCTCCTTCTATCACCATAATACTCCACTTCCTCTACCCTTTACTACCCCCTCACCCTGCTAATTTGTATTTTAAAATCAAGGCATTTATCTATGAAGGATAGCAAAGAGATAGACCAGCGGATGCAGAAGAATAGGGGCCAAGGGGAAGCTCTAAAAATTAAAACATGAATAGAGGACTCCTGGGCACGACAGTAGGGGGTTGATTGACTATGGGGGTGGGGGGGTGGTGGGGCAGGAGAGAGCAATGGGGAGAGGGGAAAGGAGGAACAGCTGTAACTGAACAACAATAAAAAAAAGTGAAACATAATTGAGTTAAAAGACTATTTTTATGCTGATCCTCAAATCCTTGTACTCAAGTGTGGTCCTTGGACCAGCAGTCTCACCTGGGAGCAATGCAGACTCTTGGTGTACTAAATCCCCACCCGCACTTTAACAAGCTCCCCAGGGGGTTCGTGCATCTTTTTAAGTACTAGATGTTAAGTCTCATCAGGATAGGGGCTTTGTCTTCTTCACAGCTGTTTCTCAGCACCTAAAATAGTCCTTGGCAAATAGTAGGTGCTCATAAGTATTCATGTACTAGGTGAATGAATGGTCTGAAGAGGAAAATGCTATCATGCCAAAGAACTTGAAGCAGAGTGATACTAAAGGGTGAGAGGAACATTTAGAACTGGGGCTCTCATAAACCTTTTTTTTTTAATGAAAGATTTTATTTATTTATTCTTAGATCGAGGGGAAAGGAAGGAGAAAGAGAGAGAGAGAAACATCAATGTGTGGTTGCCTCTTGTGCACCCCCTACTGAGGACCTGGTCCACAACCCAGGATGTGCCCTGATGGGAATCGAACCCCCAACCCTTTGGTCTGCAGGCTGGCACTCAATCCACTGAGCAATGAGGGTGACAACCCACCGTGTTGATGTTGTTGGTCTGCTGGAAGTGACATGGATGATGTGGATGGAATGTGTACTCTGGACCACTCACTGTGCTGAGTGCTCCACACAACGTGATTTCATCTAAACTTCCTGTCTATCCAAGGAGGTGGGCGCCATTGTTACCCTCATTGCACGGATGTGTAAATCATCTCTTGGAGAGCGTGATGGCTTGCTTTATGTGTCCGCTTGACTGGGTCATGGGTGCACAGATATTTGGTGAAGCATATTTTAATTGTTTCTGGATGAAATTAATATTCGAATGGGTAGACTGAGTTGAGTGGATGACCCTCCCTCAGGTGGGTAGGCCTCATCCAGTCAGGTGGGGGCCAGAATAGATCAGGGAATCTCCTCCTGCCTGATCCCCCTTCCCAACTGCCTTGGGCTAGAACACTGGTTTTTGTTTTTGTTTTAGTTTTATCCTCAGACTCAAACTGAAACATCCATCAACTCTCCCTATATTTCAAGCCTTCAGGCCTTTTATTCTCCCCATTCTCAGGTCCCTGGGACTATACCATCCGCTCTCCTGGGTCCCTGGTTTGCTAACTGCAGATCTTGGGACCTGTCAGCCTCTATAATCACATGAGCCAACTTCTTATAATAAATCTCTTTATATTTGTATCTCCTATTGCTTCTGTTTTTCTGGAGAACTCTAACATGGAGAAGTTGTGTCTTTTGCTTGTCTCACTTGCCGCTGCGGTGCTAGGATTTGAACCCCTGTCTAGACTTCTAACCTCCACAGCCTCCCACCATATGAACATGAGGAAGGGGATGTTACTTCAGATGGAGGTTGTTTAGGGAGACTGACCAGGAGAATGTGACACCTAAATTGAGTCTCAAGCAAAGAAGAGTGGCAGGGAGCCAGCCAGGTTACGAGCTGCGGAAATCAGTTTCAGGTGGAGAGGACAGCATGTACCTGGAAGCCTGGAGACTGGGTGGGCAAGGCGTGAACCGTCCCTCTGCAGTGGAAAGGGCAGAGGCAGGAACAAGCCCATTCTACTCAACTAGACGTTCTCACAGATGTGGATTCTTTTTGTTAAAATTTGGAGTTGGTTTATAGACACTAAATGATTACTACCTAACAGGTACTTTCTTGGTATCTCTCTCTCTTTTAATTGTCCTGCAATATCCATTTCTCCATATTCCTTTCAGTAATTGAATGAATTTCTCAACTTTTATCGGGGCCATGTTGCCTAGCTACAGACCATATTGTTCTAACCTCCCTTGCAGTTAGGTTTGGGCATATGTGCAATTTCTGGGTTGTCACTTTAAGACATGTCTCTCATTGCTCTGGTTGGTGTGGCTCAGGGGAATGAGTGCTGACCTGCGAACCAAAGGGCCACTGGTTCGATTCCCAGTCAGGGCACATGCCTGGGTTGTGGGCCAGGTCCCCAGTAGGAAGTGAGCAAGAGGCAACCACACATTGATGTTTCGCTCCCCGTCTTTCTCCTTCCCTTCCCCTCTCTTTAAAAATAAACAAATAATATCTTTAATGTAAAAAAAAGTTTCTGAACAAAGGAAACCCTCATACACTGTTGGGGGGGATTGTAAATTGGTGCAGCCACTATGTGAAACGGTATGGAGGTTTCTCAAAAAATTAAAAACACGACCCAGCAATTCCACTTTTGGGTATTTATCTGAAGAAATCCAAAATACTAATTTGAAAAAACATATGCACCCCTATGTTCATAGCAGCATTATTGTCAATATGTGGAAGCAACATAAGTGCCCATCAACAGACGATTAGATAAAGATGTGGTGCATATAATGGAATATTATTCACCCATATAAAAGAATGAGATCTTGCCATTTGTGACAACATGGATGAACATAGGGGATATTATGCTAAATGAAATAAGTTAGGCAGAAAAAGACAAATACCATGTGATTTCACTTATATGTGGAATCTAAAAAACAAAATAAACAAACAAAACAAAAGCAAACTTTGTGAGAACATTTTGAGGGCCGCCAGATGGGAGGGGTGTTGCAGAATGGGTGGAAAAAAGGGGAAGGGATTAAGATGTGCACACTGCCAGTTCTAAAAACAGTCACAGGGCTGTAAAGGACAGTGTAGGGAACACAGTCAACTATATTATAATAACTGTGTGTGGTATCAAGATAAGTACTAGACTTATAGGAGTGATTACTTCAGAAGTTATATAATATCTAATCACTATGTTGTACACCTGAAACTAATATAACACTGTATGTCAACAGTAATTGAAAAATTAAAAAAAGACATGTCGCTAAGAGACGATCCCATCCTTATTAGTATATTACAGAGTGATCACATAGTTACTTACATCCCCTCTCTCCACTCTCCCCTCTTTGCCCTGCCCTCGAGACAACTTGCCCTGGACTCCCTCTCCTCTCTCCCTACTGGTAAGAATGCAGCATTGCAGTAACCCAGCTTTGACCATGCAGTTGAGGACAAGATGTCAGGGTGAAGCAGTAGTATGGAAAGAATGTGGGCACCCTTAATGGCCTCACAGAGCGGAATCCCTTCACCAACCTAGACTGCTCACTTCTGGACTATTAACTCAGAAACTAATAAAGATCTATCTTTTAAAAACCACTGAATATTTGGGCCCCTTTGTTGCAGCAGGTCAGCATATCCTAATACAGTCTTGTTTAGTCTATCTTTTTGGTCTGGGATAGGTCTTGTCTTTAGGGGGCAGTACACACACACACACTCTCTCTTTCTATCTATCTCTATAGTGAGATATATAGGGACATACATATAGTGATAAATATAGTGGTATACAGTTGACCCTTGAACAGTGTGGTTTGAACTGCAAGGGTCCATTTATATGTGAATTTTATCATCACTGAGGATATATTTACTGAGTTTTAGAGAGAGGAGAAGGAGGAGAGAGAGAGAGAGAAGAACATTGATGTGAAAGAGAAACATCAGTTGGTTGCCTTTTGTACATGCTCTGACCAAGGATCAAACCCGACACCTAAGTATGTGTCCTGAGTGGGGATTGAATGCACAGCCTTTGGGTGTTTGGGATGATGCTCCAGTCCACTGAGTCACCTGGCAAGGGCCATGTATATGTGAATTTACTGAATATATATACATTCAGTAAATACTGTAAATGTATATTTTCTTCCTTATGATTTTCTTAGTAATGTTTTCTTTTTTCTAGCTTACTTTATGGTGAGAATACAGTATATGATACACATAACATACAAAATATCTGTTAATTGACTATTTATGTTATCAGTAAGGCTTTTGGTCAAGAGCAGGCTATTAGTAGCTAAGTTTTTGGGGAGTCAAAAATCATACATGGGCCCTGGCTGGTGTGGCTCAGTGGATTGAGTGCTGGCCTGTGAACCAAAGAGTTGCTGGTTCAATTCCCAGTCAGGGCACATGCCTGGGTTGCAGGCCAGGTCCCCAGTAGGGGGCACATGAGAGGCAACCACACAGAAACTGATGTTTCTCTACCTCTCTTTCTCCCTCCCCTCTCTAGAAAATAAATAAATAAAATCTTTTCAACTGCATGGGGAGGTCAGTGTCCCTATGCTATTCAAGGGTCAACTATAATATATGTATATATCATAGTTATATATAATATAAATTATTTTACATTATAATATTATGTTGTAGTTAACATACATTACATTGTATATAATGTATATAACATACATTATATATTAAAATATACAGGGTCTGACAGAAATAACGCTTGCTTGAGTGTGGTTGGTAGGGTAATAATATGAGAGTAATAATTTATAGTTTTAATTTGAACATTTCATCTAAAATGTCATATGGTGTGCTTGAGTGTAATATTGTTATGTTACAGAATTACAGGCTTATAATTTTGTAATAAAAGATTTTGTAACAAAAAAGGGGAGATATTTGTACCGGACCCAGTATATCATGTGTATGATGTATCAATATATAATATGTAGTACACATATAATATATAGTTCCGAACACCATTTGCTAGTTTGGGCTTCATAAATATTTGTTACCGGGCTAGGCTCCAGGACTCAGATTCCACTCACCTCTTTGTCGTCTTTGGTTTTGTTTTTGGAGTGAATCTCTGCAAAAGAAATCATGGGAAGTTACTGCTGGAACTGAGAGGGAAAGGGTAGACAGGTGGGCAGGTAAGGTGTGTAACTTGAATCTAGAATACCTGAAGTCAAGCTAACTGTGCTCACTGATAAGCTTTTTTGCTTTTCGGCAGATCAGAGTCCAAATTCTTTGCTATGGTGTAGAGCAGTGTTCTTGGACTGTGTGTGATTTTGTCCCCAAGGGACTCTGGCAATGGCTGGAGACATTTTTGGCGGTTACAGTGTGGGGTGGGGGATGCTACTGGCATCTAGGGGTGGAGGTCTGGGATGCTGCTTAACACCTCACAGTGCATAGGATGGCTCTTGACCACAAAGAATTATCGGACCTGAAATGCCAATATTGCTGTGATGGAGGTATCCTAGCATAGAGGAGGCAGAAAAATCCGTCAAACTGAGGTTCAAGCTATACCAAGTGTCTATCTTGGTTTTCAGCTGAGATTATTTGCTAAAAAGGGCAAAGAGCTTTCTTGTAATATTGAAGCTTTTGTCTTAAAGTGCAAGAACTTGGAATATCACTGAGCCATATAAAAGAATGGAATCTTGCCATTTGTGACAACATGGATGGACATAGAGGGTATTTTCCTAAGTGAAATAAATCAGACAGAAAGACAAATATCATATGATTTCACTTTTATGTGGAATCTAAAAAACAAAATAAATGAACAGATAAAAGAGAACCAAACTCATAGATATAGAGAACAAACTGAAGGTTGCCAAATGGGTGGGGGAGTTGAGGGGCAGGGTGAAAAAGGTGGAGGAATTAAGGAGTACATATTGGCACTACAGAATAAGTCACAGGGATGTGAAGTACAGCACAGGGCATATAGTCAGTACTGTTGTAATAGCTATGCATGGTCCAGGTGGGTACTAGACTTGTCGGGGGAAATCACTTTGTAAGTTATATAAATGTATAACTGCTATGCTATATACCTGAAACTAATATACTATTGTATGTCAACTATAATTGAAAAATAAATAAAAAAAAAGAGTGCAAGAATTCTGACTTACAATTCTGAGTTCAGAATGTGTCTGTCATTGGAAATTACATTTGTAAAAAAAATGTACTTTTGGCTGAATGCTGCATACTTTTTCATGGTGCCTTCTTGGATCTACCAACCTGGGTGATAATTAGTGCCAGGTAGACCCAGTCCACATAATAGAACTGTGAAGAGCTCTTACAATTAGGAAAATAACCAAAGGCTTTTCTCTTCCTTGTAAAATAGGGTAAGTTTAACAGATTAACATCAGAAGCCAGGTAGAATCTCCTGTCTGCTTGTACTCATTCACTTTGGGTTCAATGCAATGCAATTCATTCATTCATTCATTTATTCAACAAATATTTATTGACTGAGCTAGCAGTGGACTTAGGGCACAGCAGCCCTTCCTATTCACCTTATGTTCTTTCCTCTCATCTTCCCCACTTGGACTCGTCTTACATTTTGGGCTCACGCAGCTCCTAGATCCTGATGTGGACTCCAGCTTGGGACCTGGGCGTATACAAGAATATGGGCTTGAATTTGGCAGGAGTGCCTCCCATTGGTAGAAAATATACATACCCTTGATATTAAAGAGCTACCTGAACTGTCCCATGACCTTTCTAGCTGGAGCAGGGGTTTTAACCTTTTTGGTTTATTTATTTAGTTATTTTATGAATGAGATGCAATGCTAACAATATTAGAAACACTGTTAGACACTGTCTTAGGGCTTCAAAAGATTGTATCTCATTTAATCCTTGCAACAGCCCTATGAGGCATATCCTCTGCGAGGATATGGATTGTTAGCTCCGTTTTATAGAAAGGGTGGAGAAAACTTAGTGTGTACCCAAGGGCATTCTGCTAGGATCTGGCTCTAGAGTTCCTGAAAAGTGTTCTTAACCACTCTGCTATGTTGTCTCTTGAAGATGTGATGCATCTGACAAAAGAATGCACCATGCACAAATATCATCCCAGTTACCACTTGTTGAATGCCACCTCATGCGCATTACTTATCTCATTTAATCCTTGTAACAATCACATGAGTCAGGTTCTGTTGTCATATCATTTAAGCAGATAAAACAGGCATGGGGTCATGGGGTTAAGGAATTGTCTACAGTCATGTGGGGGGTAGGTGGTAGAGCCTAGACTGAATCTGTACTTGCTTAAGCACATAGCTCATACCACTCTTCAAGTGCAGAAACTGCATACACAGGAATCAGAATGAGTACAAGCAATTCCAGTCATTCACAGGCATCCTCAATGATGCCTGCCTGTGGCCCTTGAGCTACCTGAGATCCCTGTGCAGAATAGCTGGGGATCTATAATCCAGCGCAGGCCCCTGGAAAAGGAATCCCACTTCCCATCAGGTCTTTGCCCCTAGAGAGCCTTTTTCCACTGTCCTTCTCCAGTTTGATCAGAGAGGCCTTGTTTTAATCTCTTTTAGAAAGTTGGGATCTTAGGCCCCTGAATGATGTTGTTTTCTTTTTGTTCTGAGGCCCTCGGCTTTGTAGAAGGATCATGGAATCTTGGACACCCCTGTTAGAAGGAACCACAGAACTGACCTAGTATGAATGTTGTTGGGGCAGAGTTGGCCTGATAATTGAGATGTGAGGTTTCCTGATTTCTAGCTGCGTGCTTGTGCTGCTCACGACCTTGAGCTACTCAGAGGATCTGGGGTGAAGTGGGTGGTTGGGATGCAATGACCCTTGTCAACTTTCCTCCAAGTTCTCTGCTGTGGGGTTTCCAACCTCATGGCCTTAATGCTGGGTGGAGAGGAGCACAAGGGAACAATCTTTTTGGAGCTTCACTTTCATTGTTCCACCAGTCTAAGGAGAAAGGCTCCATTCCAGAGACATGTATTGTTTTCTCCTCTCAAGATTATCTATGAGACTTTACAAGAGAAGTTTTCTCTTTCCTGTCATCAATTCCAGGACCTAATGTTGATGTAGATGCACCATTAGAGGGATCTGAAAGTTAGAGCTCATGCCACACTGTGAAGAATTCCTACCCAGCAGCCATGCCCCTTTTCTTCCTTGTTATCAGAACAGCTATTTTATTCAAGTGGATCAAGTTGAAACTGTCCCTAATATCAGGGTCAAGCTCTGAGATCTCATTCTGTTACTCTAGGAACTTGTTTACAGATAAGAATTTGATCCAGGCTTAGCCAAACAAAGATAAGTCTGCTGGGAGACTTCATTGGACAACTTTTCTTTATGGTGAAAAGAAAGAGAGGCTGAGGAGTATCAATCTCCTACTCTTTGTTTTCCAAGAGAGGCATGGATGTATGAGGATGTGATGTTTGGAGCTGTGGCAGCCATTTTGGGACAATGAGGGAAAGCCAACAAAGGTCAAACCAAAGCTCTGCTATTATCAAGATGCTACATTAACAAACTGAGAAACTATCTTTTTTCTGGGTTTTTGTTATATTGAGATTTATTAATAACCCCTATTGATAAGTCACTTTTAGTCAGGGATAATATCACTTAAAGCCAGAAACATCCTAACAAATACAAGGTAAGTGGTGGTAAGAAGGATGAGAACACTTTGAAACATGCTCCAACCAGCTTCTCTCATAACATGACCAATTATGTTTTCTTCACCCTTGAACTGGAGCCATCAACTATAAACCTTGGCTCAGATATGGACCCAGTGACCAAAAATTTCAATAATGAAAAGAAAAATTGAGAATCTACATAATGGAGGCAAAAAATGGAATAGAACAAATTTAAGAACATGGAGTTACAAACTGAGAGTCATAGGTAAGTTTCATTTTTTTAAAGAAAGCTTGGAAAGAAAGGAGTGATCCCTCCACTATCTCATAGACTAAGATCCGCTGGCCATAGTAAAACAGCACAGGTTGAAATGAACTATCTCTATAGTAAGTATCACCAGGCTCCCTCCTTAACTTATTTGTAAGGAAAAGACTTCATATTCTTGGAAAACAGTGATTGCCCAACAGCTGCTAATCGTTCCTTAGGTCCTAATTTTCCCATGTTCTGTTCTGTTTCATAAAGAATTCCATTTGCCAGGATCTCTTGCCCTGTGGTTTCCTGATGGGTTCAGCCAATGGGAACTACTAATAGAATATTGGAGAGGAAAGAAAGGGAGAAGCCAGGGAATTTCCTCCCCTTTCTCTCTGCTGCTTGTGGTAGCTCCAGCATTGGTTGCATCATCTCTTTCAAGTTTCTGCCTCATTAGATGGACTCAAGTCTTGGGCCCTGGAAATGCTACTTCCTCCCCTGTCCCTCTAGATCTAGGATGGCTGCATATCTCTGCTATTGCTAATCTCTGGGTTGTCCCCCTAACCTCCTTTTGACTTCTCAGCCCTTCTTTCACCAGTACTAATTCTCTCTAAAATTATTTATGTCTGAAAGACCTGGTGCGGTTTCATTTTTGCAGGCTGGATCTTAATTGATGAAGAGATGTAACATTATCATTATTATTTTGTACCAGAAGAAGAGTGCTTTGTCCCTGTTTTGGCTTCCCTGAGACTCATGTTGTCATACAGCAAATGGCTGAGGGACTCTCAATACAGGCAAATGTGCTTCTTAGCTGGCTGACCTTAGGCGAATTACTTCACTTTTGGATGCCTCAGTTTCTTTATCTGTAATAAAAGTGCCTAACTTATAAGATTATTTTAAAAGAAATAATGCATGTAAAACACTGAGTGTATCACCTGGTTCATAGTATAAATGAAACAGACATTTAGCTGTTAATACGTGTATTACTGTTATTCCACTAATCAGCTTCTTAGAATTAAGCTTTAAAGATTCTCTTTCTAATCATTCCATCTGTCACCAAACCTCATAGATAAGTCTGCCAAGTCCCATATTTCTTGGGTATTGATTTTCCCCATCTACATAGTTTCCATGAGAGTGGTCATGCTTATACAACAGGGCACCTTCTCCTGGACACAGATCTGAGGGTGGGAATATGACTCAAACTGGGCCAACTTGTATATATCCAAGAATTTACAATTAGGTCCAAGAGAGAGTCAACTGATCTCTCTTTAGGTGGTTGGATCAATAATAATGGTAAGATTTGGAGCTGTTGTGTGTACTTCCTGTCCTATGGACTAGGAAGTAGAGAAAGCCAGTTTATAAGGAAAGAGAAGACAGGATCAGCGTCAAAGAGTTTCAGAGACTGGGGCACCCTGATGGTGATGAGTCCCCAGTTTCATTTCATTCCAGAAGTCCAGCTGTGTTCTAGTCCTTGAGTTCCAAGATAGATCCATGCATCCTTATCATTAACTTATCTTTTCTTCTTAATATAACCCAAGTGAGTTTCTCTTCTTTGCAATTCTAGGAAACTTGTCTCATTCACCACTTTTCGACCTCTATCTCTAAAGACCACTTGCCATTATTTCTCTAACTTCCTTATTTCCTTCTTTCTCCTCTTTCCATCATCCCTTTTCTTTCAGGAAATAGAAACATGTCCTGTCCCCACCACAAAAACAAATCTTTTCTGGTGTTAGACTCAGTGAAAAATGTGGAAAGGGCAACAAGAAGACAAAAATTTTCTTACTCTGACAAGTGTTCTCCCTGGAATTAATGAACTGTGTATTCCCTGAGAGGAGTTTATATCCAGGGTCACAGAGACAGTAGAAACCTCCTTTAATATTCTGGCATTCAGCATTTAATCCACAATAAATACTAACGGGCGGTTTACATTCATCAATATCTGTAACACAAAAGAGAAATTTGGTCATTCATTTGACAAAGATTTATTGAACATCTAATATGTCTCAAAGTGTTTTCATCCTTCTTACCACCACTAACTTTGTATTTGTTAGGATGTTTCTGGCTTTAATATTATACCAGACTAAAAGTGACTTATCAATAGGGATTATTAATAAATCTCAATATAACAAAACCCCAGAAAAAGATAGTTTCTCAGTTTGTTAATGTAGCATCTTGATAATAGCAGAGCTTTGGTTTGACCTTTGTTGGCTTTCCCTCATTGTCCCCCAAATGGCTGCCATAGCTCCAAACATCACATCCTCATACATCCATGCCTCTTTTAGAAAACAAAGAGTAGGCCCACTCCAAGACACATCATAATTAAAATGGCAAAATTCAAAGACAAAGAAAGAATCTTAAAGGCAGCAAGGGAGAAGCAGGAAGTAACATACAAGGGAGCTCAGATAAGGCTAGCAGCTGACTTCTCAACAGAAACATTACAAGCCAGAAGGGAATGGCAAGAAATATTCCAAGTAATGAAAAGTAAAGGCCTGCAACCAAGATACTCTACCCAGAAAGGCTCTCAATTAAAAAGGAAGGTGAAATAAAGAGCTTCCCAGACAAAAGAAGGCTAAAAAAAAAAAAATACACCTCTACCAAACCAGCAGAACACAGATACAAAGGGGAAAAATGAATAAGTACCTACCAATAATAACCTTACATGTAAATGGATTAAATGCTCCAATCAAAAGACATAGGGTAGAGAGATCAAAGATGGAGGCATAGGTAGACACACTGTGCCTCCTCGTACAACCAAAAGAAGGACAACAACAAATTTTAAAACAAAAAACAACCAGAACTGACAGAAAATCGAACTGTATGGAAGTCCGACAACCAAGGAACTAAAGGAGAAACTTTCATCCAGACCGGTAGGAGGGGCAAGACTGGCCGGAGAGGACTCACGCGGGGCGGCGGCTGGCAGACCGGGGAAAGGCGCAGAAAGCGGGAGAGTTGGCGGCTGCGGACTGGGAGTCCCACTCCCTTGTGCGGATAAACCGGGAGGAACAACTTGGGGAGCGAGACAGACCCCGCACCCAGAGTTCCAGCTCGGGGAAACAAAGCCGCAGAGCCTCTGATTGAAAGCTCCTGTGGGGGCAGAGGGAAACTCCCACCCTCACAGGGGAGCTCGTTGGAGAGACCCACAGGGTCCTAGAGCGTACATAAGCCCTCCCACCCAGGAAGCAGCACCAGAATCAG
>VMDR010016922.1:0-20644 GCA_007922815.1 Macrotus californicus | reverse complement strand
GATGAAACATACATAATTCATTGGGGGAAATCAAACGCTGTTCACACCCATAACTTCTCTAATTCTTTCCAGGATATCAGAGGAGACTCTTCAATCACTGGTTTCACATTTTAAAAGTACAGTAAGTCACTTCCTCAAACATGGCTTGATTTACATGACTTAATTTTCTTAAAAAGTCTATGACACTGAAAATATTACATAATTGTTAAAACTTTTTTATATTGACAACCTAGAAATTTTATTAAGTAATGTGATCTGTAACAAAAAATAACTTTTTTTACTGTATAGATATATAGATAGTGTTCTCTCCCCAAGTTAGAAATATGTTACAGTTCACAGGTTCATTTGGAAGTAAGGTACTTGGAATTTGAAAAATTGTCTTATTTCTGATACTGCTATTTATTATTATATTATAATATCTGTATACTGTATAAGGATAATAAAGATTACATTTTCAATTATACAGCAATTTATTTTTTGCTGTAACATATCACTATATTGTTTTATGATGTTATGAAAGGTTACTAACTCCATGGTCAGCTCACACAGCACTGGGTTCTCTGTTTCTGAAGTGGTTTATACTCGGCAACAACACTTTCCCGCTATTTGTCACTGCTGCCGCTTAGTAGCACCGTCAAGCAATAAGCTAAACATGTTTTGATGGCCTCAATGAGATACACAACTAATAGTTATTACGCGGTGATAATGAAAATCGTCCTGTAGCGAGGAGAGAACGTGGTAGCTTAGAAACTACTTCTTCCTCCGGAAGGAGATCGGCAGATGGCCAGCTCTTTAGCCTAAGGACACGCCCTGCGTGGCATGGCCCCATCTTTGTTATGTGTAGATATTTAAAAACCTTGTTTTGTACACATTAAAGATTCTGCATGACTAATGATAATGAAAATAAAAATCATGCAACCAAGAATAACAACCACTATGTGTTTATTTTATTCAGGCACTGTGTTAAGACTTAAAATATTTTGTATCACTAATCACAACAACTTGATGGGGAAACTGAGCCTTGAGGAGGTTGAGCAACTTGTTCAACACTTAAGGGAGCAAAGGTCATGAGAAAACCCAGGACTGGATCAGCCCGCCTCAATCAAAAAAGCATGCTGCATCTCCAACACGTCCTCACACCTGCTTATACTTCTATTTAAGAAAAAAAATTATGCAACTTATCCATTTTGTACAAAAAATGGTAAATGAAATCAGCATATAGGGAAAAATTATTCATAATCTTACCAAAGATAACTACTGTTAGAGCCTTCCTAACTCCCTCACCTAAACGCAGGACTTTTGCTTAGGGAGCCCATATTAATAAATTTGGCCTGATCTGACTTTATGTTCCTCCCGCCATTATCCCACACATGCGGCATCCATTTCCACACATTTCCCTGGGCTTCTGCTGGTATAAATTAGAAAACTCAAGCAGATATGTTGAAGTGTAGCACACCTCCTCATTGCTCAGATTTTCTATCTCACTTCTAGGGACCTGCCGGACTTGAGTCTACTGTGGTTATAGGTCTAGAGCAAAGGAGGGTGGCGGGGTGGGTCCCGAGGGGAATTAACATCTTTCATGGCAAGTGTCTCAGAGGAGGCCCTTGCTGTTTTCCCAGGCAACGCAGGGTTAATCCCCTCCGAGGTGGTGGAGAGGCTACTTCCACTGGGGGTGGAGGTGTTGCTGAGGACAGAGAGCTTTCACTGGTGAAGACACCGGAATTTAGGAGAAAACTTCTCCCAACTCTAAGATTATATAAAATTTCCCCTATGTATTCTTCCAGTAATTTTTGGTTGCATTTTTGACATTAACATTTTTAATCCTTTTGGGATTTATTTTGCTATGAGAACTGAAGCAAGAAACTCTTTACTTGCTTTATAATTGTGAGAGCACTTTAACATACATGAAGTCATTTTATACTTGTGAAGTGGATGAAGATATCATTTCTTGTCTTTTCCGCACATGAACATAGTCATCTGGAGACTGCAAGTGATTCCCCTGTGGTAACACCTTTGCTAATGGCAGAATCAGGCCTGGAATCTGGATCCTGGCCATTTTCCCAGAATTCTTTACACCCCAGCATCGTGCTTCCCTGTTGGTATTAGTTACAGACAGTGTCCTTTTCTGTGGTGCTCTTATTAGTCACTGGAAGTGAACTTGGTCATAAAGTTTACGAAAACACTCCTGGACGCAGCTCATTATGTTACTGTTGAGAACCGCAGCTTTTTGAGGCCCCTCATCTGCTGTTAACAGTATGACCTCAGGCATGTTTTTATGTCTCTGATAGTAATGGCAATAATTGTTGACATATATTGACACTTTGCATGTGCCAGGTTCCATGTTAAGCTCTTCACTTGGGGCATTTCATTTAATCCTCAGAGAAAACGCCTGTGACCAGGTGCTGTTGTTGAAATATGCAGAGTGTAGCCTGGTCGTCATTTTCTGACTTTTGAGTTTCTGACACTCCACTTTACATCCTGGCACTTACCGAGGGCCCTACAGAGCTTTTGTTTATGATTAGTATCTATCGACATTCACCACATTAAAAACTGAAACAAAGAAAAATACCAGTTATTTACTATTTTCTTTAAAGAAGGAAGAACAAGAATAAACCCATTATTTGTCAACCTAAATATCATTTTTCTAGAAAAATGGCTATGGTTTTCCAAAAGTGGCCCCTTTTCCTTTTGCAGTGTCTCTCTGATGACTGCCTGAGTAGGTGACTGCAGGGGTCCCTTTGTCTTCTACATTAATCTGTGACAGTGTCACATATCATGCAACCTCTAGGAAACTGCCAGCCTGACACCCGGGAGAGATGAGACTAAGAACAAATAATACCTTATTATTGTTCTTAAAGTCATTTGATCTCGCAGAATCTCTGAAAGGTCTTGTGTTTGTTTCTCTGCTAACAGTCAGGGTGCATAGCCCTGGCTCAGAGGAACGAAGATGTGACGCTGGAACAGGTACCTGGTTTGCATCCCCGCTTCTGCATTCACTTGCTGGGTGATCTTGGGCAAGTCATTTCACGGTTTTTACTATGGTTCTTTACCTGTAAAAATTTGGGTTATAGTAGTGAAGATGCAATCAACTAAAATATCCAAGACACATAAAACAATGCCTGAAAAAACACAAGCACTTTAGATGCGATGGCTGATATACATTGAGAAACCTGAGGCTTGGTGAGTGAGTCCCTAGATTGACATTTGGACTACATTTCTGTCAGTTTTTAGGTATGACATTTTTTAACCTTTGGGAGCCTTAGATTTTTCACCTGGAAGATGAGACAAACAAAGTAGACACCCCATAGAGATGCAGTCAGCTTTAAATAAGACAATACATGTAAAATACATAGTATAGTGACTGCCATGTAGGAAACACTGTATGTTCGTCATTACTACTGATTAATTATTACTACTATTAAATATGACATTTTATGTATGCATGTATGTATATATAAGTGTGTACATGCCCACACACACTCAGAATATCTCATGGCCCATGGGGGCAAGCAAATAAACCATAGTATGGTCAGAAGAATCAGCTAAGTCAATTTAATTAGGTATCTGGTCTACCAGGTTGTTGGTTTAGCTGGGATGCTTTGAAGTGAACGGCAAACCTTGCCTTTCATTCACATTCAGAGGGAGCGCCCTATAGATGCCTATCAAATATCAGTCCCCTAAACGATACCTATTTAAGTATTAGTAGAGCTCCATAAAAAACCCTCTTTTTATTTTGTTTTTCTTAGGAAGCTCTGAACTGTTTCCTATTGATAATCAAATCTGAAAACTGCACTCTGACATGGCTGAGTGGCTGACTGGTCTGTTGAAGTGGTGGATGTTGGATCAATTAGAAATTAAAGCAGCACATCATGTCACATGTGAAGCTGGATGAGCTCCATCTAAACCCCTCCTCTGGTAATTAAGATGTGACCGGTAATCCCAGGGGACTGAGTTTGGTTTGTTTGTTTTTGTCATAGATGTTACCTCAGGAAGTTTTTCTTTCATGCAGATTATTACTTATACATTTTAACTTTCATAGTATAGTCTTTTAATAAGAGAGGGGAAGTAAGCTGTGACACTCTTGTTTTGTGGATAAAATAAATTCTTTTTAAAAATATTAAGAGTATTTTGGGTGACTAAGAAAAACAGGTAATATACACACTTCTCTATACACACTTCTCTACACACTTTTAGATAAAATAAAAATAAGAAACTTTTTATTAATCACTTATCACCTGTATGGTTTGCAAATATTTTCTCCCATTCTGTGGGCTGCCTTTGTACTTTGTTAAGTGTTCCCTCTGCTTTGCAGAACTTTAAGTCTGATGTAGCCCCACTTGTCTGTTTTTGCTGTTGTTGCCTCTGCTTTGGGGATTATATCCAACAAATCATTGCCAAGACCAACGTCAAGGAGAATTTCCTCTATGTTTTTCTCCTAGGAATTACAGCTTCAGGTCCTAAGTTTAAGTTGTTAATCCATTTGGAGTTCATTTTGTATATGGTGTTAGGGTCCCAGTGCATCTGGATATCTTGTTTTCCCAACACCATTTGTGGAAAAGACTCTCCTTTCCCCATTGTGCACTCTTGGCATCCTTGTTGAAGATGAGCCGACTGTTTACATGTGCGTTTATTTCTGGGCTTTCTGTTCTGTTCTGTTCTGTTCTGTTCTATTTGTCTAGGTCTAGCTTTATGCTGGTACCATGGAGTTCTACTCACTCTTCAGATTCAGTGCAATCCCTGTCAAAATCCCAGAGGTACTTTTTTATAGAAACAGAAATAAACTCCTGAAGTTCATATGGAACTTCAAAAACTCTACAACCCAGTCTGGAGAAAGAAGAACAAAGTGTCTTGAGTGGGAGTGGGTCGAGCACTGAGACCGAAGCACGTGCAGAAAGCTGGGTCGGCCACAGTTTATGGAAAGGAAGCTTCTAAATTAAGAGAATAACCACCTATTGACTCTGGAAGGCAGCAAGGAAGCTTATCTCAGGTACAGATCAGGGTAGGTAAAAAAATTGAGTCTCTGTTGAGAAATTAAAACTACATCCTCATAAGTTTGGACTCTGAATTTTAATTACCTTTATATTGAGGAAATTCCAGGATAAAATTTACATAAAAATGAGACTTAGAGCAGAGATTCTCCTGGGACATGTGGTGGAAATATGACAAAAACTTCTCCAGAAGTTAGATTTCAATAACACTGACAGGACAGAAAAAAGTGTCATAAAAGTCAGGTCAGGTAAAAAATGACAAACACATAAAAACATTCCAGTGTTTTTTACCAGGTGACAAAAAAGGAGAGAAGTGTTTTCTCCAGGAATGGGAAAGACTATGAAATAAGAAAGTCTATAAAGCATCTTTAAAATGATTTAAAGAGAGAAATAAAGTATAAAATGTATAAGAAAATAAAGCAATACACTATAAAAATAGCCAGGTTTTTAAAAAATATCCAAAGACATTACAGAACAAAAACATATAGACATTAAAATTAAAAGCTCAGTGGGCAGATTAAATGATAGACTAGTAACAATTCAAAAAATTTAGTGAATTAGAATTAAAGCTAAGACATTACCAGTAAAAATATAATAATAAAGATGCTAACATTGATTGACCATATACTCTGCGTCAGTCACTATAACTGCCTTAATGTGTTAATTTGCCTGACCTTCACACAACCTCTAAGGACAAAGCAGCACCGAATCCAGGCGGAGAGCAGGTGAAATGGTTCCAGCTTAATTTGAAATACATGAATAGAAATTGGGGATGTATTATGGTCCTAAAGGTACAATTATAGTCTACAAATTATAATAAAAACTGTGTCTCAGAAAGAAAGCTTTATACTTGAAATACTGTGTACTTAATCTTTAGTATCAAAAGAAGGAAAAAAATGTGTAGAAAAGAAATCCTAAATAATTTAAGGACAAGATTAAGCGTTAGAACCCTGGTCAAGTTACCTACCAGCCAACCTAGGTTCTGTTACTTTGACCCTCTTTATGACTTTGGGCACATTACACAGCCTCGTTCTCATCCGATCCCTCCTCTATGACGTAGGAACGTTACTAGGAACTGGTATGTTCAGCTTATGACACAGTTCGGTTAGGTTTGTGCTGTCACTTAGTCAACTTTTTAAACTTATGTTTTTTATTTTAGAATAAGTTTAGATTCATAGAGAATGTGGAAGGATAAGGAATTTCTGCGTATTAATTACACAGGTTTGCCAAGGATATAGCACCTAATGAAACATTTCACATAACCGAGAAATTGAAATTAGTACCTTGCTGTCAACTAACTTCTTGACTTTATTTACATTTCACCAGTTTTTCCACTAATATCCCCTTTTCCTGACTCAGAATTGAATCCAGCCCAAGTCATCACATTGCTTTAAATCGCCTTCAACCTTGCTTTTACTTATAGAACCGCATTGGTAAAATGCTTCAGATATTTCCCCAAAGCCTCTTTTTCTGCTAACTGTCCCTAAATGTATGCTCCTGTGAAGAGCACTCAAACGTATTTTCATAGGGTAAAGTGTGAGTGTAGCTATTCTGCATGCTTCCATTAAAATGCATTAATAAAGGCATTATCTGCCTGGTCATGATAATCTGATTTGGTCATGACAAATATATTGTTATCAAACTTCTTAATGCTAGTTCCCATATGGAGGAGGTAAACAAAGCTATTTGGGTCAAGGGGAAATTTGAGTTTGGGTTAATAACAGTAATAATAGCTCACCAGAGGCACCAGGCATTGTTCTGAAAAGCACCTTTCCGTATATCACATCATTCAATACTCTCAATAACTCCATAAGGGAGGTACTACTATTTCTCCCATTTTACAAATGAGGAAATCAAAGGCAACAGAAATTATGTAGTTTGCTCAAAGTTACAAAGCTAGTACATGGCCGAGTTTCTGGGTGTGTGTTGCAAGTACTCAAAATTCTCAGAAGTCAAGCAGAAGAAAGAAAAAGTTGGAAGAAGTGTTGGGAAGAAGATGGAAATCAGATGCATGGGAAGGCCAGCTCCTTGTCACACCCTCCCACATCTCTTTGAGCCTGATGGCTCAGTTGTACCTTAGTTTTGTAATTGGTACATAAAGCCACTCTGAAGACTTGACAGTTTTGTAGGCAGACAGCGACTTTCCACTTTGGATGAACTGAGCAAGCCTGATGGGGTCCTGTGGTAAGTAGTCTGCAATCTCTTTTAACACGGTGTATCTGTTAGTATGTCTCCAGCTGCTAGAAACAGAAAACTTTAGCTAAGCACTTGAGCGAAAATTTGTTGTCTCACAGAAGAATCCAAGATAGGTGTCTCTGTCTCCTACCTTGGATGAGCTTGATAATGTCATGGAGGTCTATCATTGGTCTATCCTGCCATCTTCAGAAAGGCGGTTTGCCCTCCGGCTCCCTCACCTCAGGGCTGCAGGAGGGCTGCCCAGTTCCATGCATCACATCCTGACTCAACAGCTTCCAATGAAAGGAGAGGTATTGTCTTGCCTTGAACATACGCCCAGCCCTAAAACAATCACTAGAAAGGAAACAGGATTACCACGAAAGGCTAAGGCTGATGCAGATGCATGCCGGGACTGAGGCTTTGGCCACCATCCTAGAGCATATTTCATAGAAGAGGGTGTACACCAGGCAAGAAAGGATCAGAGGACAGGTGCTGGAGGGGCAACCAACAGTGTCACTACAAGTGTCCTAATATTATAGCGGGGCTTGTTGGGACTGAGTGAAATCATTGGATGTTTTCCTTTTTCTAAAAAGAGAGTATGATCTCCTGTTAGTATGCCCTGCTAACAGCTCTGTTCTTTTCAAACCTTTTTTTTAAATTATTTTTTTCTGATGCATTTATCTGTCAGTTTGAATAAATAGGTATTTGAAAAAAATACAGGGTCTGGCACAAATAATGCCCCCCCTTTATTACAAAATATTTTATTATAAAATCATAAGCATGCAATTCTATAACATATAACATAACACTATCACACTCAAGCACACCATATGACATTTTAGGTGAAATGTTCAAATTAGAACTATAAATCATTACACCCGTATTATTACTGTACCAGTCACACTCAAGCAGGCCTTACTTCTGCCAGACCCTGTATTATCCTGACCATAAAAGAAGAATTGTGGTAAAAGTAGTCAATAGTTTTTAATGAAACCAATACCACTTCTATTTAGGAAAAATTTTCAGGTAATCCTGATGTAGTCTATTTGTGATTTGTAACTTTTTTTGGAAAATTTTTTTTATTGTTACTCTATTACAGTTGTCCCAATTTTCCCCCCTTTGCCCTCCTCCACCCAGCGCACCCACCCCTCCCTTAGCCAATGCCCACACTGTCGCCACGTCCATGGGTCACTCATACATGATCTTTGTCTAGTCCCTTCCCCTTCTTTCCACCTTTATCCGCACCCCCCCACTTCTCATCACTGTCAGTCTGTTCCATGTTTCCATGTCTTTGGTTCTATTTTCTTGCTAGTTTATTTTGTAGCTTTTAAATGACATGAACAAACATATCCAAGCTACTAAAATAAAAATATATAATGGGCTTGAAATATTTTCAATATTCAGGTGAGTAAAAGTAAAATTTTATAATGTTTTATAAAATTAAAGTGAGTGACAAAGAAATATTCGCACACCAGACTGAGGACCCCTATTCTCTAAGAGTTACAGGTGGAAGGATCTAGTTAACCTTTACATTTACTGCCAACTAAAGTTCCTGCCAGTTGTCTAGCTCTTAATTTTTGTTTATACTTAAAAAACTTTAATATGTTATTTCCTTTGTTGGGCGTTGAGAATACTGAATGAATTTAACATTAATGATTTTTTTCGTTGCCTTAATCCAAGACAGAGCAGCAATTAAGAGCTCTTTCAAACCTTGGAAACAAATTAGGAGCATTTGAGCCATTAGCATTGCACCATCTCCGGCTTCTGAGACCCCTGCAGCAAAGAGTTAATGTTTAAACGGTTTAAACTTCCGTGGTCCTTAACACGGCAGTGTTGATATTCACAGTTTGTGGGCACTGCAGATTTTTCTGATGCAATTTTTCAATTATTTCAGCCACTTTTCAAGAATTGGGTTTCTCATTTCACTGCAATTTTAGGTGACTACTTTAACATCTTCACTTGGTTTTTGCAGTCATGCCATAAGTTACCTTTGGATATTATCACGTTTTCAAACTAAAATGTTAGAAGCAGAAACCCTGAATTTCCTCCATATCTTAAAAATACAAATTCCCCTGGCCTCTTTTGTCATTCTCCTGTCGATCAGGGGAAAACAGGGACTCGCAAATGTCATTCTCTTCTTGTAATAAATGTTGCATTCTTGAGGAAAATTGGTGCTACAGTCCACAAGGAGTGGTTGAGCTCATACTGTGTGAGAAGCAGTATGGCATGTACGCATTGAGGAACACAAACAATTCTGAGGCAACTCTTGGCTCTTAAGGAGCTCACAGTCAATTGGGACAGACAGCCACACAAACAAACAACAATACAGGGGAGATTAATAGTGGAAACAAAGACAACAAAGACTTAGGTGTATGTCCTTAGCCTCCAAGGGAGTGTCAGGCAAAGTTTGTGTTGGCGGAGGTCATTGGGAGGACTTGACTGCTTGTTGACTAGAGAGCTGGGTCTGGGCAATTCGAGGCTCCCCACCCCAACCTCTGTCCTTGGAATGTACGCTCTACTCACGATTTTCACCCTAGAAGCTCTTTGAAGAGTTGTAGCCTTGAGAGAGTAGGGTGCTGTGTGACTGAACCCCATTAAGGCCTCTCTGTAAACTTAAGATTCTGGTGGGTGAGCATGGAGGTCTACTTGTCTCATAGCTACCCAGGCCAAGCCTCCTGGGTAAGCACCCTTGCTTATTACACCTGCCACCTATCAACCTGGGGCAGTCTGTTTCTTTCTTTTGTCTCTCCTTGCCCTTCCTGTTTGTGTGCACATGGTGAGGGGAGGTGTCATTTGAATTTCACTGGGGGAATTCCCAAGAGTGGGCACCAACAGTTTGCTAAGGGAGTAAGATCTGAGTTGAGTCTTGAAGAAAGTGTGAAAGAGCTTGCTAAGCAAAAAGAGGGACCAAGGGCACCTAGAACAACCCAGTCAGTTATTTATTTAGGGTGTCCTTCTGGATACTAAGAGACATTTTGTTGGGGAAAGAATTCTAGCGGTGCTTCTGTCAGCATTGCTTCTGTTTGTTTTTATCTGCTCATTTCCCCCCTTCGTTACGTTCCTTCCTCCTCTCTATGGAAGCAAGTTCTTCATGCAAAAGCTCTTTAAAGTGATTTTCCCCATCCATTTCATTTTTTGCTGTGTGACCTTTGCAGGTAAACAGTCTCCTGATAACTCCTGTATGTTTGAAAAGAAAAGGGTCAGTGGCACTTCACTTTTGCATCCTGCAGGATGGGCATCATCTCCATTTCTTTCTCATTGTCTCAAGCTCCCTCTTATAATATTTGTGATGTTCTTATTCTGGTTGTTGGACCACCCCGCATGCCTGCCCCTTTGAGTGTATTGTCTGTGATTCCTGAGCCTCATGAACTTGTTAGAATCTTCCAAGGCCATGCATAAGCTTTGATGTTTTTTAAAAAAGTTTTTGTCCTTTTCCAACATTCTATCTTTTGGGGGATATTTTTTCTCCATGTGGGGTTGTGCTCATCTAATCAATATGCAAATGTATTCTGTTTGTTCTTTGATTCCTGGCAATACAACCAAATCTTCTTTTGTTAATTTGAGGTTAGATTGTATCTTTCCTTCAAAGCCAGTCAACTTTCTGTTTTAAAGAAATAGGACTCCATTCCGTTCCCACAACAGATACAGCCAAGAACTCTGAGTCAGTCTCAGCCAGTTGTACAGAAACAAGGATGAAGGTCTGTGGATGTTTCAAAGGCCATAGAAAGATTAGCTGAAATTTTTTTCCCCCAATTTGTGCTCTTCCCTCCTATGGGCCCCTGAACTATCTGCATTTACTTGTAGGAGAGAGACAGGGATATTCACTTCCCTGTGAACACTTTTACTTTCTTAGTCCTTTATTTACTTAGGACTCTATCACGTTTTTAATAGACAGTGCACTTAAAGATAAGGAGGTTGTATGACCTGCTCAAGAAGTCACATTTTGTGTAAAGTAAGCAAGCTGTGACCTTGAAAAAGATACTTAACTTTTTTTTCTTGCATCGTTTGATCACATGATCATTCAGCCTAAAATGGCTAAGCCAATCTGGAAAATTCCAGAATGTTCTCTGGGATTCATTTGCCCAGACTCTTCTGAAAGTAGTAGGCTTATTAACAGCTTATTAAGCTGTAGTTCTTCAGAAGAAGTGGTTAGAACATGATGGATTATCCTGTTCAAACAGATATGCCTCTATCCCTAACCAGCTTTCTTGAGACAAATAACAGCTAATTAGATGAGGGTTTGGAATAATGCTATGCTCATTTTGTCAAGAGAATAACTCAAATCTTTAATCAATCCTAGAAGGTATTTTGTTATTAAAATGAGTGGGAAGGAGTGCTGAGTATCTCCTCTGCTCAAGCATCGGAGATACTCAGCAGATGTATGCTTAAGTGAAAGGAGGCCTCCATGGGGGAGTTGCCAGCTTTGGTGCAGAGACCTTGCTGAGTGAAAACCTCGTCTGGGGATGTGCACATACGAACCACTCAGCATGGGCTGACTGCCCTGACGCATTTGTACTTGCGTATTAAACCAACGACACGTAGGCTTTTTGAGACAGCTCTTGCCCTTCTCTTTATGTCTCAGAAATCTTGTACATGTCTGTGTTTGCATTTGGCTCACACATATAAAAAGTACAAATTAAAAGTATGCTTAAGTCAAGTTATTCAGGTTCATTGCTAATTTTTTTACTTAGATTAAGGTAGTCATTAGTAGCAGAGTACTGATCAGATTTGTCAGGATGATTTAGTTCAAAGTGATCAACATCTCTATGTAAAGTTAGATCTTTAAAAATGATCCATATATCCTATGTTATTAATTTTTGTCTTTGGTCAGAAACTCAACTCATAACCTTGTAAACCATATCTGTTACCACTTAGAATAATAGTCTCAGGCTCAGAAGGTCAATTTTCGGTTTGCCATTCATTTCAATATCTCCTCTAAGAAAACATTGAATGGTTTGATTTTGCCTAATTGCAAACCTCTGTACACATTCTTAAAATACCAATTCATCGTCTCATTTCCGTATTTGTTTTCCCAGCCCTAGTTCAGACCTTGACTGCCTGGTAGGTAAACCATTGTAATGACCTGCTAAATAATCCTGTACCTCTTGCAAAAGAAAGTTGCATGATATATTCTAATGTAACAGGCATTTTGTCGTTCAGGACCATATGCCCAACACCTAGAATAGTACTGTGCTTAGTTGGCACTCAACATGTTTGTTGAGTAAATGGATATCTAATTAATTATGATAATCCAAGTAAAAGGATATGTAATTATGATAATCCTTTATCTATCCTACTCCAACCCTAAACTTTAATATTTCCCCATTTTATTTATATAATTAAGTCCTTGGTTCAACACTGAAGACCAAACCTGATCTAACTCCAATCTAGTCTCATTCTCATCTGTGGTAGTCTTCACTCCAACTCACTTCCATTCAGTTGGATCTAGGGAACCCCTCTTTCCTGAACATGGTCTCATTGCTTGACCTTTGCTCATGTCCTTCTCATTGACTGGAATGCTCTTTACCTCACATCTACATATTAAGTGCTAACAACTTTTCAAGGCTCAGCCCAAATAGCACTTCTCTGTCTCACTGCTGTTTTGTACCTCTTCTGGCCTTTTCACTCGTACACATGCACTTCTCTTCCCACTAGGTTGTAAACTCCACACCCTGTGTATCTGTGTTTTTGACTGACTGATTCAGAGAACACTGGAGTTGCCCAGATAAATGTTATTGAGTGAAATACAGGGTCTGGCAGAAGTAATGCCTGCTTGAGTGTGGTTGGTACAGTAATAATATGGGGGAAATAATTTATACTTTTAATTTGAACACTTCTCCTAAAATGTCATATGGTATGCTTGTGTGTGATATTGATATGTTACAGAATTACATGCTTATGTTTTGTAATAAAAGATTTTGTAATAAAAAAGGGTCATTCATTATTTGTGCTGGACATTGTATTTCCATCCAATCTGCTCCCAGAAAATCCCCATTAAATTCCATTTTTGAGGGGTTTTTGAGACAATGGTTTTAATTAGAAGAAGGCATTATGTATTTTTAATTTCCTGGAAAGGGTATCATATTAATTCACTAGTGAATCACTTGGGATGAGTCAGTCTGAGCAATTTTTGCATCCAGAAACACTCATATAATCCAGGCATTACTGAGACTATATACAGCAAGGGTTTTCAGTATTAAGTAATTATCAATATCACCTAGGATATTGTAAAAATACAGCTTCCTGGTAGTCCTTATTTGGTAGATCTACAAACAGGATCAGGAAATCACATGGTTCTAGTGGCAGCCTGATTTGGAAACTAAGAGAATATAGGATTTGATGAAAGACACATTTTCAAGAAGTATCTGGGTAAAATCAGTATAAGAGAACTGAACACTGAGGTTGAGGGATGAAGAAGAGGTAGATTGAAAATCAAATAAAAGAGGAAAAGAAATTTACTCACTCATTGAATAGGTGCTCTGAATGGGCCAGCCCAGGGGTAGAGGCAAGGATATCATGTAAACAAGGACTTTGCTCTCACTGATGTTTCCTTGTGAGGAAGATAAATGATACAAACCCCAGAAAGAGAGGAGTGAAGGAACTTCAGCAGCAAATGGCAAGACCATCTAACTCAGTGTGTGTATGTGCAGGGAGTAAAGGGGAGGGAAGACATCCAGAGGAAATGGGATTTATGGGTAAGAGTAGGCATGAGACAGGAGCTGAGGAGGGAGAAGAGTAGAAGGCAAGCCAAGGAAGCCATAACAAGCTTGGTATATTTGAGAAAAAAATTCATAAACACCAGAATGTGGGGACAGAGTGGAGAGAGGTTAGTGAGGAAAGAAACGTAAGAATTGCTCAGTTATGTTATATGAAGAATATTCCGGCTTCTAAGTAGAGAATAGATTTGAGAGGGCTCAGTGGCAGTCATCCAGGTAAGAGATGATGTGCTGAACCAGGGTGATGGCCATGAAGGCAAGACAGGTGGAGATGAGTTAGGAGGTAGATCGCAGAAGGTCTGGACCTGGTCATAGTAAGAGGGTTCAGGGATGTATCCCATGCCTCTGACTTGGACAATCACATGGATGGTCATTCTCAAAGCCAGAGAATACAGGAAGACCAATAAGTTTAGCACAGTGAGGGAAGATGATCACTTTAGTTTTCGATTTCTTGAATTTCAGTGGACCATTGGGCATCAAATAAAGTTACTGATTATCCAATTGGATAAAGGCTGCTGAATTTCAGAAAATATTTGGCTCAGACAAGCAGGATTGAAAGTTATCAGTGTAATAAAATTAATAATAAAAACAAACATCTGAAGGCTTACTAGATATAGGCATTGCATCGAGCACTTTGTATTGATCATTGCTGTCCTCTCAATAGTCCTGTGAGGTAGATACTACTATCTTTCTCATATAGATGTAGAAATTGAAGCTTACTGAAGTTAAGAAACTTGCCCAACTTATATAACTAATAGTTAGTGGTAAAATTTGAAATTAAGCCCAGATCATCTTATTCCACAGTGCACTCCCCTGTATACTACCCAGGTGATCACTGAAGGCAGGAGAATAAGTGATATCTCTAAGGAAGTTTGTATAAGATAGAAAAAATCCTGCAGGAGAAGTTGGAGACCCACAGATACTATGAAGATAGGCAGAGGACCAGGGGACAACCTGAGAAGCAGGAGGAAATGAGAGTGTGTAGTGGCATGAAATGCAAAGACTGTTTTGTTGAGGAGAGGGAGCAATAGTGAGCGCAGTGCTGCCAAGAGGTCAAGTGGCCTAAAAAGTGACCGAGGATAAGTGATGAGGAAGTCATTAGCAAGCACCATGGAGTGTTGCAGTGGAAAAATGGAAGAAGGTGCCAGATCTGATGGTGTGGGGTGCGAGTGAGACAAAGAGAAAGACAGGAATGGGGACTACTCTTTCAAGAAGTTCGCCTGTGAAGTGGAGAACAAAGAGCAGGGAAGTGGGTGGAAGTGTGATGTAATAAAGATGTTTTAAATTTTTAAACTTGTTTTTAAATTTTATTGAATTTATTGAGGTGACATTGGTAAATAGAATTATCTAGTTTTAGGTGTAAAAATCTTTAACACATCATTTGTATATTGCATTGTGTGTTCATCATCCAAAGTCTGATCTCCTTCCCTCACCATATATGTGATCCCCTGTACCTTTTTCTACTCCCCCCACCCCTCCTCTGTGGTAACCACCATACCGTTGTCTGTGTCTGTGAGTTTTGTCTTGTTTGTTCATTTGTTGTTTTCAGCTTTATATCTCACATGAGTGAAGTCATATGGTTCTTGACTTTTTCCATCTGACTTATTTTGCTTAGCATGAGATTCTCAAAATCCATCCATGTTAATTTTTTTAATTGGCTAGAGTTGAGCATGCTGATAGAATCACATGTTGTTAGGATTAAGCTGGCAGGGAAAGAGAGATGGAAAACAGTTTAGAGTGGATCAACTGTCAAAAGAATCTTGGAAAAGGGACAATAAAGGTAAAAAAATGCTTATTGTATTTAGTATAAGGGGCAACCTTTCCATTGTCACAGGCAGGAAGAAGAAACAGCTTGGGGCAGATGTAAAATTTAGAATTGGTTTAGAAAATTCACAGAGCTCTTGTCTGATATCACCAACTTTCCGAGTTATTTGCAGGGGATACGAGGGAGATGTGAATGTCAGGGGATGAGGCAACATGGAAGTTTAAAAGAGTTCCTCTGGGAAGACATGACTAGGTGAACTGTCAGGAGGTATTAGCATCCTAATTGTCAAATTGATCAGTGAGCATCCTTCACACATGCCTCATGATTTTGCCAGCAGAAGCTAGTGGTTGTCTATAGAAAAGGTGGATAGCAGGATTGCACTAAAGTGCAAACATTGTTGATTGCTTAACACATACTCACCAAACTTCTCCTTTCCTTCTTCCTAACAGAACCCTGTTTTTGTTTAAGTAACCATTCTTCTCATATTAGGCATGTTTTCCACGGGAGGCTGGCCCTCTACCATATATGGAGAGTGATCCTGATTTGTGTAAGCCAACCACAATCATCCTCTTACCAACGACTGATTTGTACAAGGACATGAACATGTGATGTAATTCCAGGCATTGGGGAGCATTTCATGGACGGGAAAACGTTTTCTTGCTTCTAAAAGGAGAAATAAATAAGGAATGGTTCATTTTCTACTTTGAGATACTGGCACACCTTCGTGACAGTATGCTTAGTGAACTAGCCTAAAGACAAGGTGACATGTGAAGATGCAGGTTTGAAAGATAAAACTTGACTTTTGATAACATAATTGAGCAACTGGCCTTCTTGTTATGTGATATAATTGCCCTTCCTGTTGTTTGTGTCATTCTGAGTAGGTGATTTTTGTTTTTTAGTATCTGAAACATTGTGCCTCATGACACATTGGAAACATAGTGGCATGGAAGGCATTGAGGATATTGGCCGATCCTGCTTGAAGTGATGGACCCTGAAGACTTGGATGAAAAGGGAAGGAAATGATGATAGGGGAAGGCTGATTCAGAGAGAGAGTAGACTCTTGGCTGGGAAATCACGAAGAAATAAAAAAGTAATGTTTTAGGAATAGTTGAGTGAGAAGGATGGAGAAACTGCAGAGAGGAGAAAAACTGAACTTATTCCAATTCTTTGGATTTTCTTAATATTGCCATTTTGAGTTTCCATTTGGCTTTCTATTTTGGTAATGTGAGCATTCCTGCAAAGGAACTGATGCACAATCCTAACAGCAGAAATAGAAAATGCTGGAGTATCTTGTCACCTTGCATACGTTTTGGAAATAAAGAAGAAAATGGTATACTTCAGAGAACATTTTTGGGGAAATTTACTTTTAATTCAGAGCTGCAAATTGTATCCATGCCAGCTGAAGAAGATCATAATTAGCAAGGCACACTGTTGTTTACTTTTATGCATTTAATAGCCCAGGCTTTATTCATAGAAACTACAAAACAGAGTGGTTACTGAAAAGCGGAATGTTTTTATGTGGGATGTATTTACTTTTAATGGAACTATTTGTGCTATGGCATGTATAGTATAACTGTTCCTGATTGTTCCTGCTATCCTGTTTCTCTCACTGATGCCATTTTCATAACAGTTTCTTCTGGGAAGAGCGCCCAATGTTTTATTCATATTTTATGTGAAACAAAGAATGCTAAGTTCAGAGGAAAGTTGCATTTTTGGCGAGGGTCCTATAACTCTACCTTGTGACATATATTGATAGCAAGCATTTCCAAGTGACCACTGCTATTTGGCTGCCTCCTTCTAATTGGCACATCTCTCACTCTATTTTTTCCTCCAGAATTTTCTGATTTGTAAGATGGATAAATAGGACAAGTAATTTCTGAAAGACAAAATTATTCACTACACTCTTTGGACAGTCTTGAAGTCTTTTCTGAGTAACATTGTGAAGACATCCTTATTAGTCACTGCTCACTTTCTATTTTTGAAGATTCATGCATTATTGTTCAACACCCTCCACTGAGGCAATCTATCCAATGTCCTCACCTGTCTGGTTGCCCTTCAAGTATTCAACAATCTATCAATAAATGAGCCCAGTATTCCTGTTAAGCTATTTCTTATGAAAAATTTCACAACAAGTTATCCTTCTGAGGGATGTGACCATTTGTTTAGCAAGAGAATGTATGGAGATAGAAATACTCGAGTTAAAAAGAATAAAATTACCAACAATTGGAAGTAAAGCAATGTAATTAGTATTGGGGTTATGGAGCTATTTTAGTGCTCAGTGAGCCCACAAAGTAGACTAACACAGACATGACTTAATTTGTACTATATATAGTCAAATTCTATGCAGAAGCTGATATTATTTATATTTTTAAAAGTTAAAATATTTTTATGTGTGATTTAAAAGCTATATCAGTCAGGCTATGCTAGGCTATGCTGCAGTAACAAATAATCCAAATTATCATAGATTTAATTCTCAATGAATCAATTTCCATTGGGTAGGAAGTCTCTTCTAATCACTCAGTTGCCTTGGGTGAGAAAAACAGTGTGTCAACATGATGCGCTTCCAGGATTACCTGAGCTGGGGGTAGAGAGTGAGGTATATCATGGCCTGGCTTTTTTCATTGTTTAGATAAAGTCTCATGGCCGTGCTTAACTTCAAAGGAGATAAAGGAGTTCAATTCTATGTGGGCTTGAAAGGCAAAGAGCAAGATATATTTATTAAACAGGACTAATAACTTGCATCAAAGAAATGCATACTCACTGAAGAAATTTAAGAAGACAAACAAGGCAAAACCAAATTATTTTAGTCTCTTCAAGCTGCAAGAGCAAAACACTGTAGACTGGGTGGCTTAAACAACAAAAATTTACTTTATCACAATTCTGAAGTGTGGAAAGTCCGAGATGAAGGTGTGAATTCATTTGGTTCCCAGTGAGAACTCTCTTCCTGCTTGTAGATGGTCACCTTCTTGTTATGTTCTCACGTGTCCTGTTCTCAGTGTATGTTCAAGGGGCAGAGAGGGAGATAGAGCTCTTGTGAGTTTCTTCTTATTAGGGCACTAAGTCTTATTAGATTAGGAACCTCATCCTTGTGACTTTATTTAAAATTAATTACTTCCTAAAGACCGTACAGAGTCACATTGTGAGTCAGGGCTTCAATATATAAATTTTGTGGGGACACATTCAGTCCATTACACAAATATTGCCTGTAGTTGCAATTTTATTATAGTAACAAGAAGGACTGAATAAATGTAGAAACTTTTCTTTCTACAAATAACTGAAATTCTGGCTCAATTATAATAAACACTTTAATTTTGGATAGAAAGAAAGGACATTACTCAAAAATTAAGAGAAGATTTGTTTGAGTCCAGACCAAGGTGGTGACATAGGAGGCTCCTGAATTTCCTTCCTCCCACAGTTACACCAAACACACAGCTACACATGGAGCAACAAACACTCTCGGAGAATTCCAGAAACTAGCTGAGTGACTCCAACACATTGAGACAGTGGGAAAGTATCCAAATTCAAATGATAGGAAAGGCTGAGACACAATCTCACCATAAACCCCACCCATCACAGAGCTATACAAATTGGGAAGGAAACCCCAACTTCCAATATTCCCTGGGGGTGGGGTGAAGATTTTGGACCTTCAACCTTTAACATTCCCATCTGAGGGACAGACCTCCTAAAATACTTAGCTCTATAATCCAACAGGGCATGTGTTTGAGTATCACAGGACTATAGCAAACAAAGAAGCAGATATTCAAGGGCCTGAGAACACCGTTGTGGCTATGCCCTTAGGGCTCAATGCAGCTGGGAGCAAGCAAAAGCACTCATCTCCCAGACTTTCCCCAGAAGGCATTTGCATATTTAATGAGCTTCTGCCTAAATGTCCAGCTTCTAATCAGTCTGCATGTAAACATTAACTGCAATTCTCCCTTTTGGGTCAATGACAAGTCTTGGCACATTCCCAACTACTGGGAGCTACTGAGAACAGACAGCAGATCTAATGCTTTCCCATTAATAGAATGAAAAAGAACCACATGATTATCTGAAGAACCACATGATTATCTCAACAGTCACAAAAAAATACTGAAAAAATTCAACACTCTTTTATGATAAAAGCTCTTGATACCCTAGGCACGGAGGGAATTTAACATAATACAGGCCAAATAGGACAAACCCACAGCTAATATCACATTCTACAGTGAAAATCTGAAAGCTCGTCCTCTAAGACCAGAAACAAGACAAGGATGCTCATTCTCATGACTTTCATTCAGCATAGAACTGGAAGTCCTGCCAGAGCAATTAGGCACGACAAAGAAGTAGAAGTAATCCAAATTGGAAAGGAAGAAGTACAATTGTCTCTGTTTGCTGATGATATGATATTATAAATAGAAAACCCTAAAGACTGCACCCAAACATAGTTAGGACCAATAAACATATTCAATTAAGTTGTAAAATACAAAATCAATATACAAAAAACAGTTGCATAATAATGGTCTATCAGAAAGAGCAATTAGGAGAACAATCCCAATAATATCAGAAAACATATAATGCATAGGAATAAATTTAACCAAGATGGTGGAAATCTGTACATGGAAAACTATACAACACTGATGAAAGAAATTAGAGAAAACAAAAATAAATGGAAAGGTATTTAACATTCAGGGATTGGAAGAATTAATAGTGTTAAAATATCCTACTACCTAAAAAGATGTACATATTCAATGCAATCCTTAATAAAATTCTAATAATATTTTCCTTCCTCATATAAAAAAAATCCTAAAATTTGTAAAAAATCACAAGAGACCCTGAATAGCCAAAGCAATCTTGAGAATAAAGAATAAAACTGGAAGCATTACACTTCATAATTTCAAACTATATTATAAAACTATAACAGCAAAAACAGACACATAGATCAGCAGTATAGAACAGAGAGCCTAGAAATAAACCTATGCATATATGATCAATTAACTTGTGACAAAGGACCCAAGAATATA
>VMDR010016921.1:0-20654 GCA_007922815.1 Macrotus californicus | reverse complement strand
TATACATTATGCATTTTTCATATATTTATTTGTTGTCCATACATCTCTTTGCTGAAGGATATATTGAAGCATTTTGCAAATCTGAGTGAAGGTTACAGGAGTGTTTGTTTTTCATGCTATTTGTTTTTGCAATATTTTAAAAGTCCAAAATTATTTCAGAATAGAATTTTAAAAGAAAAAATTGTTATAAATATGGTCACAAGAATTATAAATATTAATTCTTAAATATATTATTATTAATTATATAATAGCATATAACTTTATAATATGTGATATTTATATTGTTATATGATATGATATGATATGATATTTTATTTTATTTTAAACCCTAAATGACATTAACAAAGATCAAGAAGTGGAGAAGGACAGGTATGGAGAAACAGAAACTTAGAAAACTTCTCAGCCGTTGAAGTGAGCTGAGTCTGAAAACACTCAGTTTCCGTCTTGATGTGCATCATGAGAGACCTGTCTGCTCAATGCAGGTGCACAGAAGAAGTGAAAATGATACCAGTAGCTGCAGAAGACAGAGCAGAACAGTCTTTCTTATGTTGGAAGAGAGCACACGGGACACGGCACCAAACATAAATATAAAATCTTAAAACAAGATGACAGAACAAACATGATAGCTTTACAAACAGTTTTTGAGATATGGAACAATGTTTAAACACAATGTTAAGTAAAATGTGTAAGATGTAAAATGTATTCAGACTGACTTCAAATAAATTCAACATAGACAAAAAGAAGGGGCACAAATACGTCAAAGCACTCGCTTCGGAGCAGCGGCATTCTGGGTGATTTGTATTTTCTTAATTATAATTCATGTCTTTTCAAAATTTTCTGTAGAGCGCATGAATTACTTTCATACCAAAATGTTAGTTATATTTTTTAAAAAGAAAAATATAGCTTTTTATCTCCCCCTATTTCCAGCGCTAGATCTGATTAAATGGTGCATGAAATGACATGAAGACCTACTGCCTAACATTTTTCACAAAAACTCTGTGTCTGCCCCTCAGGCAATGTTGCTGAGGTCCCCACTTAAGTTGTTTTACCTGGAATGCTATCCCTCACATCAATTTTAGTTTCATCTTGGGCATATAAAAGGTCATATCCAGAAGTGACAGGAATAAACATTCATGTCAGTCAGTTTTGATTAAGGTGGAGAAATTTCTCCCATTTCAGAGGGGGCGTTTTTCTTTATAGTTACAATTGTCGGTTGTGCTATTAAAATGACTCAGGTCCCTGTCCAGCAGCGACCTACCCTGTTTTCTGGATGCACAGAGGAAGATGCGGATTCTGGAGACAGAGTCTAGACGTGAGTCCTGGCCTGGAGCACGTTATCTTTGCTCCTTAGTTTCCTCGTCTGTAAAACAGGGATGATAATAATGATACCTACCGTATAATTATCTTGAGAATTTAGTGAATCAATATTTGTAACATGTTCTGAACAGTGCCTGGTACATAGTGAGTGGTAGAGAAGTCTTAATTAACAGATAAAATGCACTCTAACTTATCGGCTATGGCACTTCTGTCTTCCTCCAGTCTTCTGTCCCCTTTAGTAACATAACATACTATTGCTGTACCTGGTCATACATGGAATTGTGAAACATAATGCAGTTCTCCATTGGGCTCCTGTTGCCTTTTGATCTCCCAGTCTTCCAGATACAGTGATTTTCAATCTTGTCTTGATCCTTCATCTCTTCATCAAAAGCTCACTCTCCCCATGAATCCTTCCTTGAAGCCCTGCTTTCTACCTTGCAGAATCATGGCTTATTTACTTGTTTATACTAACTTATCTACATGGTGTTCTTTTTCACAGGGCCTCTTTAGAAACAATACCCCACCCTATGCCTCCAGAATGGGGAGACACAGAACATTGGTCAGAGGGGTGTTAACTAGGGTGCTCAGAGAAGAGTGTGCTGAGCTCCTATAAAGGCGGTAAATATGCCAGGTTTAGCAAAATTAACCTATGCAATTTTGAAGACTCTCTAATACACTAATGTGTATGTTCCAGAGGGGAGGAAAAAGCGGAGCCTTTCCCAAACTGGCTTGACTAGTGAACCTTGTATTCTCTCTCTCTCCTCCTATGAACTAGAGGAGCTGGCAGAACACCACTTCGAAAACTGCTGCCTTTATGGAAAGGAGGGACACTCTGTGGTAAAAACACCCCACAGTCCAGTGGAAAAGAAACACCATTCAAATCACGCCATTTCTGCTTCGGTGACCACAATCGGTTCACCACCAAAATCCCAGGAGTAATTCAATCCCTCTCATCTTGCTGAAGGACTTCATGCATACACTCATTCTACAGATCCTTCTGGAGGGCCAGGATCGGTGTGGGTGAGCACTCCTGCCTTCATTTCCACGGTCACCACTACCCAGTCTTTCTTACCCACAGCTCACGAGTTCTATGTGCTAAGGGTCGGAAAATCTGAATGAGACATTCAAGGAAGAGAGTTCCCCTCCTTTGGAGAGCCAGCCCCTAGGTGTGGAGAGTGAACGGACTAGAGCAGTGTGAGCTCTGCTTGGTCCGCTCTTCACAGCTCATGTTTGGTGTCCTTGACAACTTCCTTATGTTTTCCGCAAAGGAGCTGTACAACTTACAGTCAAACAAATTAGAAGGGCTGATTATAAGAATAATAATTTGTTCTAATCAAAAATATTTACTATTGTAAGTACTTTCAATACTTTGACATATGGTAGGAACTCAACAAAATTTGGTTAAATGCATACGTTATTTTACAGATAAGAAAATCGAGGCTTAGAAAAGGTAAGTAACTTGTCCAAGGTTATTCAGCTACTAAACTGTGGAAGAGTGATTTGAATAATTAGTTGTATCAAGCAACTCATGATAATCAGATGTTTTATTAAAGCTTTGTTTATGCATATTTCTGTAACCTAGAATATAACTACTTTCATAGAGGCTTTATGTTAATCTTATTTCCATAGAAATCTTCTACAGTTTGTTTATCCTTCTTAAATTGGGATCAGATATTCCTACTGGCTTATCAACCTGACTACACAGCAACCAGACCTTGGATGGCCACACTGCCATCTAGTGTTGGGTATATGAATTGCAAGTTCAATGTCTACATTATAGAACTTGAGGACCATAATCATAGTTTTCTAAACTTTACATCCATTAAGTTATTTAATCTTCACAACAATTACGAAATGGGAACCATTTGTATACCAGTTCTATGAATGATTTTATACAGTGGCAGGACCAGGGGCTGATCCCAGGCCATCTAGCTACAGATCTTATTTTTAACTATTATATTCTGCTCTTTCTGTAACGTAGGAACAATGAAGACTTTCAGATTCAGGAACCTATTTCTGAGTAAGCCACATAAACTTTCATCAGGAAGCAACGGTATGTAAGAGAGTAGATTTGCCTGAAACATGAATCATGTACAAGCATACAGAAGAGTTATTCATAACCATTTTCTTTTGTCCTTCTAAGATTAAGGTGTTGCAGTTTCGGTTTCCTCTGCAGCCTCCCTCCCCGCCTGGTGTCTTCTCACTGCGTCCTCCGAGGATCTCCTCTTGGTATGTGTACAGTCTGTGTCCATATGTCTCCTCTTCTTGTAAGATCATCATTTACATCGGCATAGAACCCACCCACGTGAACTCATTTTACCTTAATGACCTCTTTAAAGGTCCCGTCTCCAAATACTGTCACATTCTGAGGTGCTGAGGTTAGGACTGCAACATATGAATCTGGGGGGAAAGGGCACAAGTCAGCCGACAACAGTTATATTTTGTTTAAGGGAATGTTATCAACCAACTCACTCTGTTTCAGTAGTGCTAAGTCAATGTCTTAGGGCCTCTGCTTCTTCACCCTTCTACATCCTGCTTATTGTCATATCATGAGGTTATTAATAGCTCCACTATCCGTCAGGTTCAAGTTAGAAAGATGAAATCAAAATCACTTTATTATTTACTCACACAATCACTCCCCCTCGTTTCTTAGTATTTGACTTCTAATCCAAGAGAGAAAAATGATAGTCTGGCATTTTACCAACCATAATGAAGCCTACGTTTTAACATGTATCATCTCTAATTCAATGTAACAATTCCCACATGATAATGTTATAAAATAATGAACCACATGGAAACATCTGCCTCATTACTTTACAGTTATTTCCCCTAAGTTAATACTTTACTACCTGAATAGTTTGGAAGAGAACAACTCTCCTTTGATAAATCAGAAAATCTGATTATTACATATCATTAATCCAATGTCAAAGCACATTTTTTTTTAAAGAGTAGGTCAAACTTTCTTAGTGAGGCTGACTTTTAATATTGTGCCCATTATTTATGCCCTGCTTATGTCTTTAAAATGGCTTGCAATTTATAGGGCACTTCCACAGAGGTTTTTTTTTTTAATTCTCATAATTACTACTTGAAGTTAACTATTCTTATTCTCATTTGCAGATGAGGAAGTTGAAGCTCGGAAAGGTTTTTGTAACATGTTCAGGGATATAGTTAATATGGCAGAGCTAGGACTGGAACTCTGTAATCCAGACCCAGCCTATTTTCTAATATCTGCTAATGTTAATTCCCAAATTATTTGTATTTCCCAAGAGATGCCTTCATGAGAAAAGGATTTCATAGTCAAATGCACTTGGGGAACACTGTCTGTTAAATTCCGCATTGGAAGAATCACAGACTTGTTATCATTTTTAAGGCTGTGAAGCTACCTGCATTAATGAAGCCCATTTAACTTTGTTTAATTTAAGCTTATTCCAAGATTTAATTAATCATTGAACTCTTCCCCCCGAGTAATTGCTACCAACATCCAGAAGATCTGCATTAATAAGTGCTCTAAATGAACACCTTATTATCAACCATTCAAACAGGTCAAGGTGCTGCCTATACTTCATGTGGACAGGCCGTATTTCAGATGAGAGTTTAGCAAAGATTAAAGCAAAAAGGTGGTCTTGAAAGAAGAAAAAGAAGTGTATGCATGGAGACTATAGTCAATGATATTATAATAACTATGTATGGTCTCAGAAGGGTACTAGGCTTTTCCAGATGAACCTGGGTAATCACTTAGTAAGGTATATAAATGTCTAACTATTATGCTGTACACCCGACTAACATAATATTGCATGTCAACCATAATAAGAAAATAGAAATTATATTTTTAAAAAGTTTTCTTGCAATTGGAGAGGGGGATAATTATTTTCTATGGTACTTTTTATGATTTAAAAAATAAATTATTTTATTTTCCTCCTCTTTTCTATTCACTCCCATTTATCTACTTTTTCTCTCTCTTATTGAATATTTTATTGTTGTTTTATCAGAGTTGCCCCAATTTTTCCCCCTTTGCCTTCCTCCACCAAGTCCACCACCTGCTCCCATGGTCAGTCCCCACATTGTTGTCCATGTCCATGGTCACTCATATATGTTCTGTGATAGTCCCTTCCCCTTCTTTCCACCATTATCCCCCTCATCCCTCCCCTCTGGTTGCTGTCAGACTGTTCCATGTTTCCATGACTCTGGTTCTACTGGGCTCATTAGTTTGTTTTTGTTAATTAGGTTCTTCTTATAGGTGAGAGCATATGGTATTTGTCTTTCATTGACTAGCTTATTTCACTTAGCAAAATACTCTCCAGTTCCATCCATGCTGTACCAAAAGGTAGGACTATTCCACTGGGTAAATGTACCAGTTTCATGATCCACTCATTTACTGATGGGCACTTAGGCTGTTTCCAACACTTGGCTATTGTAAATAATGCTGCTATGAACATTGGGGTACATAGGTTCTTTTGGATTGGTGTTTCGGGATTCTTAGGGTATAATCCCAGCAGTGGAATCACTAGGTTAAAAGGCAGTTCCATTTTTAGTTTTTTTGAGGAAATTCCATGCAGTTTTCCACAGTGGCTGCACAAATCTGCATTCCCCCCAACAGTACATTAGGGTTCCCTTTTCTGCACAGCCTCACCAGCACTTGTTTGTTGATTAGTTAACTATGGCCATCAGACAGGTGTGAGGTGGTATCTGATTGTGGTTTTAATTTGCATCTCTCTGATAGCTAGTGATGTTGAACATCCTTTCATATGTCTACAGGCCTTCTGTATATCCTTGGAGAAGGGTCTGTTCAGGTCTTTTGCCAATTTTTTAATTGGATTGTTTGTCTTCCTAGTGTTGAGTCTTATGAGTTCTTTTTATATTTTGGAGATCAAACCCTTGTCTGAGGTATCATTGGCAAATATGTTTTTCCATACAGTTGGATCCCTTTTCATTTTGCTGATGTTTTCCTTAGCTGTGCAGAAGCTTTTTACTTTGATAAAGTCCCATTTGTTTATTTGTTTCTTTACCTCCCTTGCCCTCATAGATACAGCAGTGAAAATATTGCTGCATGGAATATCTAAATTTTTCCTGCCTATGTTCTCCTCTAGGGCTTTTATGGTATCACGACTTATATATAAGTTGTTTTTCCATTTTGAGTTTATTCTGGTGTGTGGTAAGTTGGTTTAGTTTCACTGTTTTGCATGTACCTGCCCAGATCTCCCAGCACCATTTATTGAAGAGGCTATTTTTATTCGATTATGTTCCTGATCCCTTTATCAAATATTAATTGACCATAGAGACACGGGTTTATTTCTGGGCTTTCCATTCTCTTCTATTGATCTATGTGTATGTGTCTTTATGCCAGTACCAGACTGTTTTGATTACAGTGGCCTTGTAGTACACTTTGATATCAAATATTGTGATCCTCCCTACTTTGTTCTTCTTTCTCAAGATTGCTGAGGCTACTCAGGGTTGTTTTTGGTTCCATATAAATTTTTGAAATATGTGTTTTAGATCTATGACATATGTCATTGGTATTTTAATAGAGATTGCATTGAATCTATAGATTGCTATGGATTTTAATGATGTTAATTCTTCCAATTCATGAACATGATATTTACTTCCATTTAATTGTATCTTCCCTAATTTCTCTCTTCAGTGTTCTGTAGTTCTCCAAGTACAGGTCTTTTGCCTCCTTGGTTAAGTTTATTCCTAGGTACTTCATTTTTCTTGTTGCTATAGTAAATGGGATTTCTTTCCTAATTTCTGTTTCTGATATTTCATTGTTGATGTGCAAAAATGCCTTCAATTTCTGAATATGGACTTTGTATCTCACTGTTTTGCCAAATTCACTTATTAGGCTGAGTAGTTTTTTGGTTGGAGACTATGTGGTTTTCTATGTACACTATCATGTCATCTGCCAATACTGACAGTTTTACTTCCTCCTTTCCAATTTGGATGCCTTTTATTTCTTTTTGTAGTCTGATCACCATGGCTGGAACTTCCAAGACTATGTCAAATAAAAGTGGTGAAAGCAGACATCCTTGTCTTTTCCTGATCTTAAGGGGAAAGCTTTTAGTTTTTGCCCATTGAGTATGATGTTGGCTGTAAGTTTCTCATATGTAGCCTTTATTAAGTTGATGTATGCTCCCTCTATTCCTACTTTGTTGAATGTTTTTATCATAAGTGGATGCTGTACTTTATCAAATGTTTTTTCCAGCATCTATTGATATGAACATGTGATTTTTGTCTTTCATGTTGTTTATGTGGTGTATTAAATTTACTTATTTACAAACATTATATCATCCTTGCATCCCTGGGATGAGTCTCACTTGATCATGGTGCATGGTTAAGAAGTACAAACAGGTAGTTTCAGAAGAACCATGGGATGTAAAGTACAATATAGGACATGGAGTAGCCAAAGAACTTGTATACATGACCGATGGACATGAACAATGGTGGGAGGATTGCCTGAGATGGGGGAGGTGCTGGGTGGAGGAGGGCAAAGGGGGAAAAATCAGAACAACTGAAATAGCATAATCAATAAAATAGCATAGCCCAGAACTTCACTTTGCTTGTGACAAAAAGTCAAAACCAATTTTGAACAATTCAATTTTCCTCCAAACATTTAATTCTTGCCTGCATGAGTGCCTGTGTGTACAAACATACAGTTTACTAAATTATTTCTCAAAAATGCTGTTCATTGGTAAGAAAATTTAAATACGCAGAAGCAAGATAAAGTCTGAAAACAACTTGTAAACTACCAAGTCATAGTGAACTTGTGTTTAATCTTACTGCTTGCTCCCTATTACTCTTATCTTTGAAGACTAGGACTTTTACCTTGCTCTAAATGGTGTACTTTTGTACTTTGGAAAGAAACCCTTAGCCTGTTGTAAACTGCCACCCTTGAACTGCTTTTGTAGTGGAAGTTTCTACTGAAGGTCAACAACTTGCATCATTCATTTGAGCAAGTAAATCTGAACAACAGCTAGGCTGACATGTCTTAAATGTCCTTTCACTTTCTCCCTTCACCTGTGTTTTGAGGAAATGATAGTATCTTACCTTGGTGGATAGTAACCTTGGTGGTGTGCTTTACAATTTACCAAGCAAGCTCCTGAATATCATCCTATGGTTGCTTATCAAAAACAAAAAAATCCTGGTAGAGCAGGAAAAGCAGATGTTATTTTCAGTTATACCTTGAGGCCCTTGAGGTTGGAGGAGGGTGACAGTTTGCCCAGGGTCATGCACCAGTAGAGGACAGGGCCAAGACAGACAGGTCTCCCAGATTTTCATCCGGTTCCCTTCCCACAACGGTGCTGCGAAGAGTTGTGACGTAGCCTGAATAAACAGAAGATAAAATTGAGCTATATTTCTTGAATGAAGACTCTTGGAACCCAATCAAGCGACCAGAATTTCTGTGCAATAACTAAAATACTTGTAAATTGGAACATACATTTGCATGAATTACCAGAACAAACTGATATCCCCTGAGAATTAACAGCCACTTAGCAAAATTAGAAAGTCAAAGTAATGAACAGTGAAAGGAGAGAGATAACCATTGGGAGGTGATTCTCTGAGACAGAAATGCCTGAGTTCCTTTTCTAGCCTTGTCACTGACTCACAGGTGTTCCCTCTAGCAACCTCTCTAATGTCAGCTTCCTTATCTGCCAAGTAAGAATAATAATACATACTCTGATAACCTCCCAGGGTTCTTTGAAGAACTAGGCCAGGTAATTTATGGTGCAGTTGAAAAGAAAGTCTCCAGACAAATGAAAGGCCTGCTGTTGAATTATTTGACAAGAAACTTCAGCTGTTGAAAACCATGTAAATAACACACAGGCCTGGCATTTTTGTGTATTTTATTTCTGATAAAATTCAGAAAAATATAATTAAACAGTTGTGTGCTCCCTGCTGATGTTCTCTACCCCCATCTACTCTGCTTTTGCCTGAACTCTTTATTAAAGGTGCCGTTGAAGGTGAGATGTGTACCCAAGGAAATATTTAATGGCTTGTCTGTGGTCTGAGGAGAGTGAAGCCAGAATCCAAAATTGGGCAGGATTCAATCCAAACAGATTTTACAGTAAACTGTTCTCTTCAGACGAAAACAGAAACAGAAATGCTGGGAATCTGCCATTCTGGCACCCACTCGTGGGTAACACAAGCAGGACAGGAAGCCCCTTCCCCTTCACTCTCCTTCAGCATCATTGCCTAAAAGCTGGCAAGATTCCAGGAAGGCATACTCATTTTGCATGTAGATTACAAAAAAATGTTAGTGAGAGAACTCATTTTTATTAAAATAGCATTTGCTAGGCTCTAACTAGATGGAAAAAGCACTATTCAACCTTCAGATGCCTAACCTAGAAAGCCTTGAGGGTGTGAACAGTTTGATAAAACTTAGAAATGATTTGATACACACAAAATTTCAAAATGAGAGACTTTTTAAGGGTAGAAAATGGTAAATAATGAAACTAAATTTGCTATGAAGGTTATAGAGCACAGTGTTAATACCAGAAGGACTACTTTACTTTTTTATTTTTTAATCCATATTTAAAGCTACTATAAATTTTATTTATTTACTTTTAATGTACTTTATTTACTTTGCACAGTATTTTGATTTTGTGAATTATAGTCTCAGTCTGAATTTTGGTGTTGAGACTCAGGTAGATTAGAGACAAATTGCTCATCACAGAATTAGGAGTTCAACTACATACTAAAGCTCCCACTCTTTCTATTGTCCTGCCTTACGTTGTGCCCCTTTCTGGCTCTTTACTCCAAAATTTTGACTCTTGTAATTAACTGCAAGAAAATAATTCATCAGAAGAAAACAAGCTGAGAGGAAAGTAAAAGGAGGACCTTATATGCTCTACAATAAGGGACATTTAAACAAATTATGGTAGATTAACTAATAGACTATATTATACATATCATAAAAATGATATTTCCTATTAATGAGAGTTGAACTCATGCAATTTACCTACACTACTTTCCCAAACTGATGGAGGACTCCAGAGTTGGAAAATTTTAGTTTCAGGTAATAGCTAATAAGCTTAGCAATCAATGCACGTAAAAAGCTCTTGTTTCAGGAACTGAAGATGTGACCCACCCTGACTCCAGGAGACCATGAGCAGTTCCACCTTGTGCCTTAGGAGGGCTGCAAGCAATGAGATGGTATTTGAGCCTTTGTGCTCCAGGGTGAGACTCCCACCACCCAGGACACAGATGAAAGAATACTGCAGCTTTTAACTGATTAACTTTTCCCTTGAATTCTAAACCCCTTATCTACACTTTTCTTCTTATAAAAAGGGTCAGTTTAAAATGGAATTTGACATTCTGTTAGCTACGTCACCTGCTGTCTTTTTAGATTGCTCGCCATCTAAATAAAGCGCCCATAAAGATTCAATCCCTATCTCTGCTTATTGGTTCTGGTAGTGACAGGCAGCACAAACACTGGCTTTTCAGGTTTCAAAATCACTCTCAAATTACAAGAAAGGAATAAAAAATAATAAACCATAAAGAGAGCATGAATGAAAAGTACATCCAATGAGAAGTATCAAGTTTTGGGGAAGCAGAAAGCATACAACATTGTGCTACTTGGACTTAAAGAGCAGAAGAGGCAACTGCAACCAAAGCAAAGCAAACTGGCTGCCCCAGAAGTGCAGAAGGGTTAGGGCATCACAGTGCTAGGGGTTGGTTGGGGCAGGACAGGATGGGGCTTGGGGGAAAGCCAGTGGTTTTCTATTCAACATCTATTTCTCACCCAGCCCCGTATGTGCTCCCTCTCCCCCCTTCTGGAAGAACACTGATCCCTTTGAGTGTGGTGGTGTGGCCATGTGATTCAGAGGAAGACATGGGCATAGACCCTGGGAAAAGTGGAGCTAACACAGGGAAGTAGGGGAGGCAGACTTGGAGAGCAATCTGCCCAGATTGGAGCACAAAGGCAGGGGACTGTTAATGTGAGTTCTGTGATGTCTGAAAAGGGCAGCTTGAGGGTACAAAAAAGATTATTCAGAGAGCACTTTGGTTTTTAAAATGCTTGATTTAGCAAAGCACTTAAGTTGACTTAAAGAGAACATTATTCTATTTGTAAATCTAGAAATTTTAATCCATTTTGAGCCATTCTTTTGTTAATATTTAGTCTCATTTATTAGCTCGGTACATCATGATAGCTGTTTAAGCATTTGAAATTGCACTTTAAATGCTTTAAATGTGTGACAAATATTCCAAGGTGCTAGTATACTTCTTAGAAATCTAATAAATTAAGCTTGTGAATCAAAAGGTCACCGGTTCGATTCCTGGTCAGGGCACATGTCTGAGTTGCAGGCCAGGTCCCCTGTTGAGGGCGTGTGAGAGGCAACCACACATTGATGTTTCTCTCCCTCTCTTCTTCCCTCTACCCTCTCTCTAAATATAAAATAAATAAAATCTTTAAAAAATTTTTTAAAAGAAATCTAATAAAGAAAGTTTAATTTCAACTTCAAATCAAATGTAATCAATTATACATCTTAGCATTGGAATCACAAGGATGATCTGTTTACTCCAATTGACCAAATTTTCTTAAATAATATGGTAGCATAAAATCCAATAGTGCAGTGATTCCTTAACATAAAAAGTATTGTTGCTTTGAGTCCCTTAAATATTCCTCTACATAATTCTAAATCTTTCCAAGGTTAAAAGATAAACAATTCTTTCCCACTAAGAAAAAACTGTTACCCACAACCAAAACACTGAAGTTACCCATCACTTCCGTGACTACCTTTTCAGCTTGTTCAAAGTTTCTTTAGTTCAGAGAAGACCTTGGCTTGGTCAAGGGCTGTATTTTGCCTTCAACATTGATGGGACTTCCTGTGTACTGTTTATAGTTGCTGAATTAAGCACTTCATGACCCAAGGAAGGTTTTTAAGTAGCCTGCATCTCTTAGATTAGAAATTTACATTACCTAATTTTTCTGTCTATTCATACAAATCTTTATGTCTGCTACCTTCATCTAATTGACTATATGACTTGACTGAATTTTTAATTTCTTTAGCCCCTCTCAAAGTATAAATATCTTCCTGCCTAATTTTAAAACCTAAACTTTATAAATCCTTTATTCATTTCAAGTTTTTCCTGAAGGCAGAACTATACAACTGTTAGGAACAGTTAAGATGACACTAAATGGATTTCTGAGTATTTGCCAGTTTTTTCCCTAGTTTTGTGAGCCCAACTTGTAAAGTCATTCTACTGACAAGAAACACTAAAGAGATATCATAGGAAAAATGGAACTAACTCATTCACTACTATGTTGAAAATATTGAACTCTACTTTACAAATCCATGGGAGAATTTGAAGAATTCACGGCACATACATTGGATGAAAACCAATGAAATAAGCAATTCCGAGAAGGAACAAACATTGTACAAGAAAGGAAACAAAAATGGTATATTACGTGGTGCAGCAATAGCAATATTTACAGTCACTAATACTGTAAGTACTGATTAATGATTTAACGATATTGTAATATTAGCAAGTTTGCAATGGAAGTTAGTCATTTTGCCATGGACTCTGATTACTTTAGAGCACGTGGTCCCTACTAGACAGTAAATTTCTTGAAGAATGGAAACAGGACTTTTTATATTGCCAAGGTTTAGCACAGTAACTGGTTTATAATTGGCATTCAGCACACATTTGGTGAAGGAATGCCTATTCACTGAGGACTGTGAGAAAAGCATTTGATTAATTATGGGGTTAATGGTTGGATTAATGAGGTAAGCCTTCCTCCCAAGGGCATTTACATTTAAAAAGGGGCTGTCTACACATTCTGATGAGCGGTCACTAAGGTTTCTAAATGATTTCCCCCATAGCACCTCCAGTGTTGACATTTCCGACACTAGATCTAGCAAGTAGGTGAGACGTTTTGAGCAGACAAATCCCTCCCAAATTCCCACACCTTATTGGCAACCAATTTTTCTGCTCATGTGGTAGCCTCCTCGCCTAGCCCGGTAATGAGGTCATCTGATTCCTATGGGCCATTCTAGTTTTCTAGGGATGATTTATTCCTTCCTTCCTTCCTTCCTCCCTCCCTTTTTCTTTCTTTCTTTCTCTCTCTTTCTCTCTCTCTTTTCTTTCTTTCTCTTTCTTTCTCTCTCTCTCTCTTTCTTTCTTTCTTTTTTATTAAAATGAGTTATCACCAAGTATTATGATAACATTCTATGGGGTTTATTCTTCTCCTCACAGAGCAAGGAAGATATATTCTTGTGGGTGCAGCAATGGCCACAATTTAGAGAGCAGATGCTAACAAGTAAAAGAACTTTCTTAGACTCACAACATTATAGACTGTAAGAGACAGGTCAGAACGCAGATGATCATTTTACAGATTAATTTTACAGATGCCAGTTTAAACAACCAATGAGACAAGGGCAATAATGCCTATAGGAATATGAAACTTATTCTGCACACAAAAATATTTACCCTTATGGTCATCTGCTTTTATACAAATCTCTTGGATTAACCTACACATACTGATACTGGGTATAATTTTTTTCTTACTGTATTTTTGTAACTATATTTCATTTATTTAGTCTAATATGGAAAAGTTTGTATTTACAGTATCAACTAATGCAGAACTAAATGCATTCTGGGTAATAGAAGTTATTACATATTCTCATGTTGATTCTCAAAATTATTATAATAAATATTGAAGCATTAACTGTATTAACAGTGAATTTCTCAAGAGTCTATGGGGAGAAAGAAGGAGACATAATGGGAATCACTCCAGTATTTTTTTTAGTTATACTATTTACCTAATTCATGTTCCAAAAACACTTGTTGACTATGATGAAGGAACCAGCGATAGAAGGAATGGTTAAGGGTCTAGAAGTCTGAGGAAGAAGGGGAAGAAAAGCAAGTTCATGCAAATTTTGAGATGGAGCGGCCTGTGGATGCAGATGATAAGGGCCCTGGGCCTAGTGAAGTCTGGAGCACTGTAGTCTCCCAGACAGCTGGTAGCAGAATCCAGATTCAAACCCAGGTCTCCGTTTTCCTAGGGTCCTCTCATACCCTTTATAGCAACGACTTCGACCTTTTCTGAAGAGGCTTTGAAAAGTGTAGAGCAAACCATTACAATCAGGCAGCTCAACATACATTTTTTTAAGATTTCATTTATTTATTTTTCAAGAAAGGGGCAGTAAGAAAGGGAAACATCAATGTGTGGTTGCCTCTCATGTGGCCCTCACTGGGGACCTGGCCTGCAACCCAGGCATGTGCCCTGACTGGGAATCGAACCAATGACCCTTTGGTTCACAGCCCACACTCAATCTACTGAGCTACACCAGCCAGGGCTCAATATACATTTTTATGTGCACAAATTTTATTGCCAAGAATGAAATTAATACATCTATGTATTCAGTGCTCTATGCTCCTGTCCAGCCTGTGTAAGAGCACCTGGTAGCACTTCAGCGACATGATTCCAAGCTGGACACTTACCATTTCTTACAGGGCTTTTGAAATGGCTCCATGCTTCCCTTGAGCTGTGCCTTGCCCTATTTTCAGATTTTTAAACGTTGACTGCCTTTCCCACAGGTGGAGCAGACTCTATTCTCTTCCCATATGAGTACTATTGTGTGGCTTCTTCTCTTTGAGGCTTTTCCATCTGTCTCAGTGGGAGGTAGGTATGGTATATGAGACTTTCAAAAATATTTCTAAATGACCAATGATGAATCAGTTATACAAAATTGTGGTGGATTATAATATTTAGAAATCCTGGGTCTCATTGTATTGTCATCAATTTGAGCCAAGCATTATAGGACAAATTAGCACTTCTATGCGTAGCGAAAGAGACAATCTTTAGTCATTTGGCTTCCAATTTCTTCACATCGGCAGTTACATTTTTTGACAATAGTAGAGCCTATGTTATTTATTCTCTCTTCCCCAGCACTCTTCCTTTCCTTCCACCCACCTTTATCATTGCCATTCAACACTGACTAGCTTGAGAAAAACCTATGGCTTTTAAAGATTTTACTTATTTTCAGAGAGAGGGTAAGAGAGGGAGAGGGAGAGAAACATTGATGTGAGAAACATCGATCAGTTTTGCCTCTTGCACGCCCCCAACTAGGGACCTGGCCCACAACTTAGGCACGTGCCCTGACCAGGCACTGAAACAGACACCCTTTGGTTCACAGGCTGGCACTCAATCAACTGAGCCACATCAGCCAGGGCGAAAAATCTGTTTTTAAAAGCAGCAAAAATACCTTCAGAAGGCACATTGGTTATTTTATTTTAAAAAATTATCCTTCCATATATCAAGTACTGCTGAAGCACCTCACACAGAATAAGAAATAGCCTGCTTTCCTCATGGAGACACACACCCTTATAAGTGCTTTAAAAGTGGGTGTCTAAACTGTCCACCCATTATCACACAATGGTGCCATTCACACCGCACACAATGACATGGGTGGGTAGGTCGGCAAGCCTGCTTTTATTATGTCAAATACTGTGGGTTTTTTTTGTTGTTGTTGTTACCCTGCTTTAAGAATTACTGTATTGTCTTATTTTAAATATTCTTTAAAAGGGGAAGAAGGTAACAGAATAACCTTGATTTTTTTTTTTTGTTTGTCAGATTGTTTCTAGGCAGGCTGTTCCCGTGGCAACAAAAGCAACCATAAAGGAGTATTGGGACTGTCTAGAACATCCCTGACTGCAAAAAAATGCTGAAATATCATTGAAAAGAGGCCTGGTTGACACTTGAACTACATACTATTACAACAAAAGAATACACATAATGCTTCCGTTTTTTTCTTTCCTATATAGTTGACAAATTATCATTTCATTTGATACTGAAAACATTCTACTATAGACAGGACTGGCATTATTACTTCATTTAAAAAATGTAACTGTGAGAAGGCATGGGCTTCTTTTCCTCTTCCTCCTTGTTACAGTAATAAAAGATGTACTGTCCAGTATGAAAATAAAGGAGAAATCATTTCTCAATGAAAAAATTAACCCCAAATAGCCCTGGCCAGGTGGCTTAGCTGGTTGTAGTGTCATCCTACACCAAAAGGTGGAAGGTTTGATTGCTGGTCAGGGCACATACCCAGGTTGAGGGTTCAATACCCCAGTTGGGGCACATAACGGGGGCGGGGGGAACCAATCGATATTTCCCTCATGTCAATGTTGCCCTCCCTCCCTCTCTTTCTAAAATCAATAAACATATCCTTGGGTGAGGATAAAATAATTAACTGCAAATGTAAAACTAATACATATCGCCTTCAACAAACTAGAAGATACTTGTAACCTCAACCACAATATAGGAGAAAGAGCTAAGAAATAGAGGAAAGATCAGACAGGGAGATGCCCAAAGAGAATGTTTATATTTTTAGAACTCAGTCATTAGAACAAAGGACTCTAAAAGAGATGGCATAATCTGAGGGGCAAAGCCATGAGAACGGAGTTGAGTGCCAGCAGCAGGGGTTTTCTGGAGATTGCCTGTTACCAAAAAGCAGTAGGAGAGGTGAAGCCACAGGAGGGAGCGCAGACATGTCACATCTATAAGGAGCAGTCCACAGGTGAGGTGGGGATGTGGGCAGGGGGAGGGACCCTGAAGGTGAGAGAACAAAAGGCTAAAGCAGCTCTCTCAAACCCACAAATCTGCCATGGAGCTCCCCTATAACTAGGAAGTACTATTAGCCCCCAATTCTGTCCTACCCACCACAGGAATTTTTCAGATAGGTGCACCAGTAGGAAACTCACCTCATTTAAAGATGGTAATTGAGAATGGAACTGCATAGCACTCATACAAAAAACACTCCAAGAAAAGGAGGAAACCGGAGAAACAGCAGATAAAATCATTCAGAAGAAAAAATGAATTTACTAATAATAAGCACAGGAAACATGTGACCAGATATACTGTCATAACTCAAAGAACTTAAGGCAACAAACAGTCCATGCAGAGATACAGGTGATTGGAACCACCACAGCAAAACAACCAAAGGAAATGCAACATGAACTAACAGTTCAGAAAGGAAAAGGGGGAAAAAAAAATAAAGCCAACCCAAGAAATAAATGCCTCGTCAGAAGGAACACAGAAGTGATAAACTAAACTAGGAGAAGGCAAAGAGGAGGTAAAATGGAATGACTTTCATCTTGATTAACCAGAGGTTCAAAATATAGCATTTTAATTGATAAGCATGTAACTTATAGGCATCAAGTTAAACACAAGAATAACCGAGGAAATAATACAATCAACTAAAACTGCAACAGAGGAAAGAAGGAAGTATACAAATTGGACATTGCTCAATTAGCAAGGAGTTGGTAGCATCTAAAGTACTAAATATGTAATTTAAAATCAGTTAAGAAAACCACTAGTGGAACAGGAAACGAGAGCGAACACAAATAGCGTTATAAAGGCATAGTGTGCTGTATACAGTGTGGATCACTCATCTGCTATCCACTTTCCCCGCTCCTCCTTCCTATCAGAACCCTAATTTTGGTCGTATACCCATCCTTTCTTCACACAGTCTTGTGCTTTAGGGCAGCGGTTCTTAACTGGGAGAGATTCTGCCCTCCAGGAGACCTACGGTAATGTCTGGACACATTTTTGACTTCAGTTTAGGGGGATGCTACTGGCATTCAGGGTACAGGCCAGGAGGAGGCGACTGGCTCCAGGCTACAATCCTGGGTGAGCCTTCAGGCCTTACCGTAGACAACTGCAAATGCTTTGCCTGGTAGGCTTCTGGGACAAAGCTGTTCTACCCGCAGTCTTCCAAGGGAGTTGTAGTCAAGGAGTCGGGGCCCGAGCCAGCACGCTCACATGCATACCTGTGTTCCTGGCCCTGGCACCACCTCCAGAGGCCTCCTTAGCAGGGGACCTTGGCTGAGACGCTTTTTAGCTGACTTCACTGGGACCTTCTTACTGGAGTAAGACCTTGACCAAGACACTGTTTTCCATTCTGACTCAGTTTTTTTCACTCCTGGCCCTGCCCCCTCTCCCTGCTCCGGGTCTCCACAGTTCCTAAGATGGCAGGACCTTTTTGCTCAGCCCTCATCCGCAGTGACACAATTTCCTCCACCTGCGCCACATGTCATTTGACTGACCCATGCCTAGTGCCATTCCATGGGAGAAAGTGGCACAGCGAGGAGCCAGCAGTACTTTTCTTTTTGGCCTCTTGCTTATATTACCAGGTAAGTGAATGAACACTATTTGTTTTCATTTTGGCCCATTGTCTTAACTGGCTACCTCAATCCTTGCAGCGTGGCATAGGGACAGTGCTAAACAGCCTACAAAGTGCAGAATGCTCCCCTTCCCCCCCATGAAGGCTTACCTGGTCCCAAATACCAACAGTGCCGAAGCTTTTGGGGAATCTGACCCCAGCACCAGCTCCAGGGCCAATAAGTTCATGGGATTCTCCTGGAGAACTTTACTCGTCCAGAGGTAGTCAGATGACCAAACAGTTGGCCCAGTCGCTGGAAGTGAAAGACTTACTTATTCCACGGTTGAGGGAGAATCTCCCTCAATTTTCCTTGCATGGGACATGAACAGGAAGCACAGCTCTGAGTGCCACTGGCAGCAACCTTGTGAACAGGAGGGAAAGCAACTTTGGAAAGAGGAGAGAACACGGTCCCTAACTTTGCAACCGATGGAACTGTGGCTGGAGCCTCTCACCTTCAGACCTTCAGAAATGTGTAATAATAAATTTCCTTACGATTTTAAGCTAGATTCAACTAAAGTTTTTCTTACTTGTAACAAAAAGTATTCTTTTATGATTTTTTAAAAAAGCAATAAAAACAGCATAACCTAAGAGCAAAGACATATTACATATAAACTACATTAAAGTATGAAATAAGAGATCCTAAAATTGAATTATGAAGCAAACTCACTATATACTATATTAAAATAAAATATCTAAACAAAATACCTGACACAAATAGTATAAAGAATAAGAGGATGGATAAAGATGTTATCAGGCAGTGCAAGCTAAAATAAAACCTAGGTCATAATCTTAATGTCTGACATTTTAAATTACAGGCCAAATGCATCCAGGAGACAAAATAAAAAGATACTGTTATAGTGATAAAGGTAAAACCCACAATGCAAATCTAACAGTCGTGAATTCATATGCAACAGAAAACATAGTCACATACTATGGAGAAAAAAGGCAAAGTAAAAATCACAGTGAGGAGATATTGACAGAAACCCATAAGTGGAAAGTTTAATTTAACTCTCTCTACTTAAAGGTCATAAAAAATCTACGTAATATATTTAATCAAGATATAATTTATATAATATAAAAAAAAAGATTTCTTATAGTCCTTCATTTTCTGAAAATAGAGACTAGCTCTTCCACAAAAATTTGACCCACATAAGGGAAACTTTAAATGCAGTAGTTTGGTACCCATGGTTCTTTCTGTACAAAGGAGAGCTACTTCTACCCGGACTCCTTATCACAAGCGACTCCTGCAGAAAGAGTGGAAGCACTGTTCCCATGGGCAAGAATGCTGCTGTGCACCGTGGCTCCAGGCACAGGGTAAGAGAATTAGAGAGGGACGAGAGAGAACTGCTGGGCTGTCGCAGAAGCAATCCCAACCTAAGAATAATCCAGGCAGTCCACCCTGGCTAGCTAAGAAGGCAAGGATAAGATGATGTAAATTAATGAACACTATAGGTAAGCAAGCTTTGATAAGCACACAAGAGAAGACCAAGAACTTTCCAACAAAGTATGAACACAAGACAAAAAAGTAAAATCTTAGTTCAAACTGACATGGAACTAGGTTAGAGTGGACACAGATCAAAGTTAGCAGAACCTGGAGGGAATTCTGAGTGACTTTTCCATTGTCTAAAGAGTTTTAATGAGATATTTCTCAAAGAACAATACATTTAACTTTTCACTTAAAACTGCCATCTATGCCCTTATGTGCTACGGATGTACTAAGCACGCAGCCACACGGTCTCTGTCTCTTTACTGTCTCCTTTCTGCCTTCACTTCCTGCTCAAAGGAAACATGATGAAAGGCGTACAGCATACTTTTCTCCTTAACCCAAGACTGGTATAACGCCCGCAAAACACTTGGTGGTAAGTGAGAACGGAGTGTGAGAACTCATCAGAACCAGGGCAAAAGAATCTGCTGGCAGACTTCAAGGCCATAGTTAGGTCTGAGTTCACGTACAGGGTTTTTAAGAGTTTAAAGACTGAATAATGCACTGTGAAGACTAACATGCCAGAATAACTGGACAGGTCTTCAAGCTGGGCTCTCTCATCTCTTTACTGCTGGGAGGACTGATTAGCTGCAGAAAGAAATATCTTCTAGTATTTAAAAACAGACAAATAAACAACACACCTTCCAGGGATAGAATCAAGTGAGAAACTGGATGCTTCAGTAAAACTTCCA
>VMDR010016920.1:0-20640 GCA_007922815.1 Macrotus californicus | reverse complement strand
GACCCAAGGAGGAACACACCAAGGCAAATCATAATTACATTACCCAAGATTAAAGATAAAGAGAGAATCTTAAAAGCAGCAAGAGAAAAGGAGACAGTAACCTACAAAGGAGTGCCCATAGACTGTCAGCTGATTTCTCCAAAGAAACCTTGCAGGCAAGAAGGGGCTGGAAAGAAGTATTCCAAGTCATGAAAGCCAAGGATCTACATCCAAGATGACTCTATCCAGCCAAGCTATCATTTAGAATGGAAGGGCAGATAAAATGCTTCCCAGACAAGATCAAGTTCAAGGAGTTCATCATCACCAAGCCCTTATTATATGAAATGGTAAAGGGACTTACCTAAGAAAAAGAAGATAAAACTATGAACAGTAAAATGACAACAAACTCACAGTTATTAACAACTACCCCTAAAACAACAAAAACAAACTAAGAAAACAACTAGAACAGGAACAGAATCACAGAAATGGAGATCACATGGAGGGTTATCATCAGGGGAGTGGGTGGGGAGAGAGGGGGAAAAGGTACAGGGAATAAGAAGCATAAATGGTAGGTAGAAGATAGACAGGGGAAGGTTAAGAATAGTATAGGAAATGTAGAAGCCAAAGAACTTATATATATGAACCATGGATATGAACTAAAGAGGGGGAATGTGGGTGGGAGGGGGTGTGCAGGGCGGAGGGGAATAAAGGGTGGAAAATGGGACAACTGTAATAGCATAATCAATAAAATATTTTTAAAAAATTTACATATATCCTTTGTTTTGACTTTTTTTGATGAACTTAAGAATTCCCTCCTTACTCTCCCCTGAAAGCCACGAGGATTACTGTGTGACAAAATTGTGACTGTCCACCCTGAAAATACATGGGATATTTTTTATAAGAAGGCTTGATTTTAAAAGGCTGGAACCTTTTTTAAAAAACTTATATTGTCTTGGGACAAAAATCATTTTTTTAAACATCTTACACTATTGCTTATCCACCATTTAAGTAGAAGAAGCCATGTAGGGTTAGGGAGATTGGGAGAAGTTCTTGTTTTGTAGATTAGACCTCACTTATTTGAGAGTTGAAGTAAATAAAGAAAATTGAAGCAATTCCTATGTGAAATGGCAACACTTCTCTGGGATTGTAGGCATTTCATTTAATAAGATGTCCTAGCAGATGCGTGGTTTGGAGCAGCTGCAGCCATCTTGTGGCCATGAGGGTAAGGCCAGAGAATTCCAGAGAAGCCAGCCCAGAATTCTGATGTTGTAGAGCTCCTGCACTTACACTGGGATTCTCTATCTTCAGATTACCTGGGAAAAAATACACACTCTTAGGATCTAATCCCCTTTAGTTAGATATTTCATTACTTTCCCTCCAAAGCAGTTTAACTGATAGGATCCGTGATTCAAGCCCTGTCTTAGAGAATGCTGGTGCTCCTTGGCATACGTCTTCCCTTATTTGGCAAAGAACTTTGGGGACACTGATCCTTTTGTGGGTTGGCATTTAATAGTTTCCAAAGGAAAAGTTGAGCCGATTGGATATGGAAGGTGACATGCACAGACCATGTCAAACATGTATATTACAGCTTCAACGTCTACCTCAGGGTGAACACCATTATGTTTTTAAACTTCCAACTTACTTTTGAGCACATTTGAGATTGAATTTTGTTTTATTGCATTTTTTTTCTTCCTGGAATTCACCATTCATTTTTGAATAATTACGTTTTTGAAAAAAGTTGAACCCATGTGAATTAAATGCGTTTCTAATGTAATAAGATCAGTGCCTGTGTTTTTTCCCACTTATGTTTTTATGAACATTTTTCTGGGGAGGGACTCTATCCTTGTCATCAGATCCTCAAAGGAGTCTGGGACAGAAAAAAAAGTTCTCTTGTGGAAAATCTACCTGCCAGCCCATGGCAGAGAGTGACAGCATCCTGTAGGCATCCTGGAAAAGCTCACTGAGTTTCTGGAGGCAATGTGGCCCAGTGGGTGACAGTGTGGCTCTTTGAGTCTGACATCGCCTCTCAGAGCCTCTGTTTTCTAATACAAAAATAGAATTATAATGACGCGCTTCAGAGGTTTGATGTTGCAGACACATAATCTACTGAATATGAAACGATATTATAGTGTATAATGTATATGAAGCATTAGCATAGTTTCTGGAATATAACATGAGCTCGATAAATAATAACCAATGACCTGGTGCATTTCGAGAAGCACCTGCGGGGCTGACCTGCTGATGCCAATGGATGTCCTTCAGGAAGAGCAAGGAAGAAAGTGTTGGCCAAAGAGTTGGAAATCAGCACAGGTGAACAGAAGGTGCACGGGGTTCTCCAACCCCGCCTTTGGCACTTACCCTGAGACCTGGAACAAAACCCCTTCTCTGAGCCTCAGTTTCCTTACCTGCAAACTGGGGATAAACATGGCCGCCTCATGAGGATGCTGTGAAGGTTAAACAGCAGAGGTGCGTCTGTAGAGCCCTGGCCCAGTGGAGGTGTTCTGTAAATGAAAGTTACCACCCCTCCCACAGCCCAGCCGCCACTGTTCTAGTCTTTGCTCCTGACAGGTGACCTGGATGTCCACACACAGGTGCCGATAAATAAGTGGAGGTTCCAGGTCAGTGCAGATGCACAGGAAGGGTTATGTCATAACCCCAGGCGCTGGTGGAGGCTGTTTTTGCCCACCTTAATCTAATCTCTCCCACCCTGTGTCCCCGTGGGGTCTCAGGGGCAGCAGGAGTCTGACGCACTTCCCAGTATCTGAGGCCCACCCGAGGAGGAGGGCGCTACCAGGAGTGGCGGTGGTTGGAAAAACACGTTAGTTCTCGTGTGTATGAAAAGTGTTGTTGCTGCCATTATTTTGAGACAGTCACATTGCCTTCCAGAAAGTGTTAAGGGGGTGAGGGGGGAGAGAAAACTGGGGGGGGATACCGTTGAACTCTTTCAACGTCTTCAAGCACAGATCTTGAATCGCAAACTTCATGAATAGACCCTGGATTCTCTTACCAAGCTTCCTTTTTCTTTATAGCACCTCTTATGTTTTCAATGGACAGTGTATGTTTCCTTCTTGTTTGCTGTCTGCCTTCCTTCTAGACCAGGGTGTCAAACTCATTTTCACCGGGTGCCACATCAGCCTCGAGGTTGCCTTCAAAGGGTCGAATGTAATTTTAGGGCTGTATAAATGTAACTACTCCTTAACTAGCAGCAAGGAGCTTGGCATTGCCGTCGGGTAGAAACAAGGTGCCGGGCCGCATAAAACCAGGTGGAGGGCCGGATTTGGCCCACAGGCCTCGTGTTTGCCCCCTGTGCTGTAGATGATCCGCTGCACCAGGAGCTGGGACTATTTCACATTCACTGAGATTAAAACAATGCCTAGTGCAATGAAGGTGTGTAACCAAGTTACTGAGTAAACTAAGGAGGGAATGTTTAAAGGAAATCATCGGTTAAAGAAAACAATTTGAGTTGGTGTGACAAGATGGATTACATTTGAAGCCTCAGCTTTTGCTACATTCCCACCTTTTTATTGTACACGAACACCGACTTAGTGCAAGCTCCTATGTGCTGGTCTGTTCCTACAGCTGCAGTCCTCACTGCCCTGGCAGCATGATGCACCCCTACCCGGTGTGTGGCCACAGGATTTGCTTCTGTGATGTGAGTGGAAGTAATGTGCTTCACTTCCAGGAGGAAATTTTAAGAGCCAGCGTAATTCATCATGCTCCTTTTATTTCCCCCCTGCGATCTTGGACTCACGTGACAAGATCTGTCAGATTCCTGAGTGGCTTCGGGGCAGTGTGAGTGAGAAATGAGCTTGGTGGTTTTCAGCCGCTGAAGGTTTCAGGCTGTTACTGCAGCCCAGCCTACAATCTGCCCTATCCTGATAGTCAGTGCCCGCTTCAGCCCTTCCTGCTTTATCCAGTCACATGCTGACCCCACACGCAGGCAACAAGGAGCCAGGGAAAGGAAGGAATTGCCTTCCAGTGGCCAGGGTGGTGCTAGGTGTCATTCCCAAAGCCATTCTAGTTCAGCCTCTCCAACAGCCGGATGAGATGGGCAGGGACTCCTAGCTCCAGCGCAGGGGTGGGGAAACTGAGGCTCAGAGCAGTTTGAGCACCCAGTACAGGGCCCCTTGGTGTCCACTCCAAAGCTCTCACTCTTTCCACCCCAGCAACTGTCTCTCCCTGAAATGCTTGCTAAGGTCATTCTGGGAGAGATGCTTTTGGATCTTAAAAAATATAACCTTTACTAATGACCTGGTAATTGTTTTTATAGCTTCCCAATGAAGTGTGAAGTGTTCTAAGAGATAGCCCAGGACAATTTCCTTTGATGGTGAAGTTTTCCAAAGAATAATTGCCTCACTCTTCTGGGCTCCTGGCGGCCTGACTTCAGAGTTCGGAGTTCAGGGTGATATTGAGCTGCTGTTGAGCTGCAGGCCTGGGAACTTGGAGAAAGCTGCAGAGCTTGGGAGGAATGTTGTCTGAAGCTTGTCTTTATTTTAAAGCACTAATCCTGCCTTTCTTTTTCAAAATGGCCACATAATAATGTATGAACAAATAGTAAATAGCTGGCATTTATCAAGCACTTACCCTGAGCCGCAGCTGAGCTCAGCACTTAGAGCCACAAGCCTCTTTACCCAGGACCCAGAGCAGTGCCCGGCACACGGCGAGGGCTCCGTAAATATCTCTGTAATGAATGAATTCTCCACCACAAACATTTGTTGGACCTGCTGCTTTGAGCTCTGCTCCAATGCAGGGAAATGCTTTGTGCTCAAACGCGTGAGCCCTGCTCAAGAACAGGGAACATTTATCGAGAGAGAGGAAACTAGTTCAGTGTTCAGACAATTCGCTCATTGAATTCATATCCAAGAAACCGTTCTAAATCCCGAGAATGCAAGACAATTGCTTTGGATTGAAACCATTAATGACTATATCCGCTAACCTGTTAGAATGAGGTCAAATGTATGATCTCGTAGAGCTGCCTTTTCTTTGTTTTAGTACAAAGCATCTTTCCAGAGCGCCACGTCCCTTGCAGGGTAAATGACTTACATAAGGACACTTACCAGTTTACTTTCACAGCCCTTCCCAACAGTTGCCTCATTTTATTCTCACCATTGTCATGTGCGGGAGGCAGGGCGAGTGTGTTTATTACGAGTTGCAGCTGAGGAAGTTTGGACACGTTAGCGATCCGCCTGAAAACCACACACTCACCCAGGGGCCAAGGAGGCTGGAACCCGGGAGGTCGGCTCTGAGTGTGGTGCGCTCTCGCTCATGCCAGGTGTCGTCCTGTCTCGACTTGGCCCTGAGGGGCTAAGGAGGTGATGGGGTGTTGTACATTTTGTGTTGTTGCTGCCCACCACTTAGGATGGTACGATTTTCCCTAAACTAAGAGCTGACACACCTGTGAGGGTTAATTTTCTGTGTCAACTGGGCTGGGCCACGATGCCCAGTTGTTTGGTCAAACCCCAGTCTACAGGCTGCTGTGAAGCTATTTGTTAGATGTGATTAACATTTAAATCAGTAGATTCTGAGTAAAGCAGATTATCCTCCACAATGCGGGTGGACTTCGGCCAGTCAGTTCAAGGCCTGAAGAGAAAATGCTGAGGTCCCCGCAGAGGGAAGAATTCTGCCTCCACACTGCCTTGGGACTCAAGACTGCACAGTTAACTCCTGCTGGAATTTCCAGCATGACAGCCAGCCTGCACATTTTGGACTTGCCAGCAGCCCCCACAATTGCATGAGCCAATTCCTTAAAATCCAAATATATGTTATTTACACACCCTACTGGTTCTGTCTCTCTGGAGAGCCCTAATACAATGTCTTATGCCTTAGGGTTTTCTGGCAGATGACGATGACAACAGCTGCCATTCTTGAGCACCTACTATGTGCCAGATGCTTTCCTTGGACCATCCCGTGTAATCCTCACAACTCTACATGGTGAGCATTATTTCTCCACGTCAGAAATGAAAAAAATCACAGCAAGTTGAAATAACTCCCCCAAGGTCAGGAAGCTAGAGGACGACAGAATGGAGCCCGGTTTCCTGGCCTAAGCCCTCAAACAACTGTTTCTGGATTCAGCAGGCAATCTGTCTTCTAAGGCAGTCTAAGAGCGCATCATGGCAAAAACGAGGCTACTGGCTGTATTTTTCAGCTGTGTTATTTTATTTGTCAGGAAACAGCAGTCCATGTGTCAAAGATTATTTGGTAGGCACACACCTAGAACTAAAAGAGGAAACCTTTCTGACTCTCTACTGCTTCTCCCAATTCATTACAGAGAGGACTCCAAAATCTGTCACCTGGCAACTGAAAACCAGGTTCCATTTGTGAGACAGAAGAGGGAAGCCTGAACCTTGCAGGTTGGATCCAGGTATGGAGGTGCTTGGGCCTGGCAGTGATGCATGGGGGGTGGGGGAAGGAGAGCAATGAGAAATGATCCTGGAGTCTGTGCTTTCTCCTTGTATGAAGATGGCCTCTGGGAACGTATGCTGAGATTCCAGAGAGAGAGAGGGAGGGAGGCTGCCACCTGTCCCTCTGTAGTGCGTGCATCCTCAGTGCCATTATTTCCCTTGTCACACAGGCAGACATCTGTAAAACCTCAGGAAAACCAACTCTCTATCTTTCTCTGGGAAACTGGATGTGAGCTTTGGAAGTTAGAAAAAAAAAGGCGAGTAACCTCCCTCACATGCACTTATTTTTAGCTCCCCTCTCCTTTGCAGAATGGCTAACGCCAACTCAAACTATTTCTGCAAAGAGTTGCTGGGGACAGAGTGGAGCTGTGGGTACGCCTCCTTGAGCTGGGCTCTCAGCAGCAGGTGAGATGCAAGATAGAGCAATCGCTCGGCAGCCACCTTTGACGTAAGTGCTGGAGATTTCTTCAATTAGCTTAATCCTTTCCTCCTGACACACACTTTATAGGAAAGCAAATGCCATAATTATCCTCCCCCATCCTTTCTAATCCCTGTCTGTGAGGCACTCCGACAGATGCTTTCTGCCCGCCCCGTGCTGCCTGCCTCTCCGGGTCCTGTGTCACACAGAGGCGGGCTGTGTGTGACAGATTGCTGAATCTGGCCTCCTCAAGGCACGGGACTCTGCGTTCAAGTGGCACCGGCTGCTCAAGCCTCCCTTCGGAGCTGAGGCAGGCCTGGCTTTGGGCAGGCCCAGAAAGTTCTGGAGGGCTGCCTTGTGACTCAGGAAATCCCCTGCAGAGAAGGCCAGCAGGGCACCGCTGGCAGAGGCCCCGGGAAGTAGCTAGCCTTGTTCGGAATTTAAACCTGGGACCCTGCCTGGGAAAGGCTTCTCTCCTCCAGAGAAGCATGTCTGGTCTTGGATGCCACGGCAAACGTGGACAATCGAGTAACAGCCAGGGGCACACTACCTGGTCCTGCCCTCCTATCTGAACACAACAGGGGCCGTCTGTTTGCAGCCACTCAGTCATCAATTTATCTATTATTTCCACCCCGCATTTACAATTTTTTTCAGGCCACTGTTGTGGATTCAGAAACGACTGTTAGTTAGAATTCAGCCCTGCCTCCAACCACCTGTGTGACTTTGAACCACTTTCTGGGCCTTAGTTTCCTCACCAGTAAATTGGTAAAACTTATTTTTTCACAAGATCTTTGTGAGGATTGAGTAAAATCATGAATGCAAGTCATGTAGGGTACAGTGGGTATTTAATAAATTTATTAATGGGACTAACCATAGCATATTAACATTACTGATACAGCTAATAATGTATACTTCTCTAGTGCTTTACTTCATTATGATTTTCAAAATCATTTCATATAACATTTCTTCATCTGCTGTAAAGTAGATATTATGTCCCCAACTTCTTTCAGATAAGGTTGATATGCTCTAGATCAGAGGTTGGCAAACTGTGGCCAGTGGACCAAATCCAGCCCACCGTCTGTTTTTGTGAATAAAGTTTTATTGGAACACAACCAAGTCCCTTCATTCATGCATTGTCTGTGGCTGCTTTTGTGCCCCAAAGGCAGGGTTGAACAGTTTAGGCTTGCAAAGCCTAAAGCATTTTCTATCTGTCCCTTTACAGAAAATGTTTGCTGACCTCTGACACAGATGACGAATGGCAGGACCAGGCCTAAAATGATGAGGATGTCCTCTGATGCTCTTTATTGGGCTCATTTCTCTTTTTCCTGTTCCCACCCTGACCTACACCGTACAGCCCTAAGAGACCTCTCAGAGTATGGGAGTGTGGGCTGGGAGCTCAGAGGCTCTGTGCTATTCATCTCCCAGGCAGAAAATCCTGCTCTTATGGCCCCTCCCTGCTCCCCACCCCCCACACATCTTCCAAGAGCCTGCCATGTGCCAAGCCCAGTCCTGACTGCTAGGGAGACACCAGAGGGTAGGGGTAACACATCCTGGTGCCAGCCCTCAAAAAGCAGTAGGGAGGAAGGGGACCAGAAAGTAAAGAACTAATGTTAAAATAGGATAAACTATCTGCTAGGGATATTCAAATTGTTTAGTAGGTCTGGAATGTGAATTTGAGAGGGAACCAGAAAAGTGGCTGAGGCTAGAGAAGTACAGAAAAGGAAAACATTTTGGGGCCTTGAATTTCATTCTCAGGAGTTTGGATGGTGTCCTGGGGTCAGTAAAGAGTCCTCGGGGGTTCAAAGCAGGAAGTGGCCTCAGGCTTGCCCCTCCCACCAGCAGAGACCCCAGCCTGCTGCCTCCTCTCACCCCAGTTCCGTCTGCTCACATGCACTTCCTCCACCCCCCTTCGGTCTTCATCCATACCCCGCTCCCAGCAAACAGTTGCCGCTTGCCCACAACACTTCAGACCTGCGGGTATATACATTGGTCACAGCTCTGCCTTCAGGAGAATGGACTTGGGAGGGGTCCTGTGCAGGCCCGGAATGGATTCAGAGCATGAGTATACTCTGAGAATGAGTATCAGGAATGCAGGCTCCTGGGTATGTGGATCAAGGTCTTGAACCTTGAGTGGCCCGAGGAAGCAAGGGGGTACACAGGCTTGGGTGGGGACATCCCCTTGGCCTGAAGACTGTTGGTTCCATGGTGACTCCTCACCCCATTTGTGGGGCGGAGCTGAAGGAGAGTCAGAGCTGGACCCTACGGAACACTGGCAAGAAGCCCAAGGGTAAGGATCACGCCGTGTCACCTAATCAACCTGGGCTGCTATCACAGTTCATGCGACATTAATGATGGTCTGAACCAAGGTGTAGGAAACAGGGTTGAATGGAGAGACTCATTCAGGAAGAGAGATGGACAGGTCCGGTTCTCTGAGCTGGTGCTGCAGTCTGGCCCCTGCCCACTCTGGCCGGGTCACACAGGATGGCTGAGGAGACTGCCACCTGTACCTCCCAGGGCAGCCTCCGAACATGGAGGACAGCAGGGTGGGAAACGTAGGGTTATAATTCAAGTATGTTCCTCTCTAAGGAAGTGAGATCCGGAGGGTGGCAATGGGTCAGCCAGGGAAAGAGGGTGAGGGTCAGGAGGTGAAAGAGAGAAGGGACAGGGAGCGATGTTCCAAACCAAAGGACCAGTGGGAGATGAAGAAATTGTGACATCTGTCCATGTTCTCTCTGGCAGGAGTGAAGGAGGAAGGTGGTAAGTGAAGAAACGTAGGCTGGACCCAGATTGAATGTGGCATTAGTATACAACTTTGTGTGTGTGCACACATGTGTGTGCATGCACTCACATGCTGGGTTGAGGGTAAGGGCCCATAGGAGGTACCTCTCCAGGCAATGCAGAGAAGAGGGCTGCACCAAGCAGGTCAGGGGACATCAGCCTTGAGACTTACCTCCCGTTTCCTGGGTGGGAATGTAAACGGAGAGAAAGTATCCAGTCTTAGTGAACTGAAGGCACAAAATATCAACAACAAACACACATGCGCAAAGCCAAATGAAAAAGAATTGCAAACATCTGTTCACCCACATGATGAAAATAATTTGATGTCTGACCCAGCAAAGCATCCAAGATGCAGGCAAGAGTAACATGATTTAGGTGCTAATCACTCTGTTTTTAACGAGAGCTTCAGGTGAGTTTATGTCCGAGGCCTCAGTAGCCCCAGAGGACTCCCGGGTCAGTTATCTCTAGTGGGAACATTGTGTACACTCTCTCAGCACAAAACAGGGCCCACTTCCAAGGAGATATTATGTTTTCCCAATCAATAAAGCTTGATTTTTATGGGTGTTTAAAATCACACTACCAAGACCCACGGGTATTACACGGGTAGGTGTTGAATGGGCTCCAGGATGCAAATCTGCCAACATCCATAATCTTCATGAGCTCCAATGCCCTAAAATATTGCCCTTGAGGTTCTTCCCAGAAAGACCAGCCTCGCCAATTCTTCGGCACTCCTGAAACAAGGGAAACTCTCCTGAAGACTGCAAAGCATTTTGGAAAGACCTGTGCACTTCCCTCCATGGGAGCCAGCCGACCCTCTTTAACTTTGGACTGCCTTATTCAATGGCAACTTCTACTTCCTCTCCTTGCCACCAATCCTCTTGTTTTCTCTCTTACCATTAACACATTTTTAACAGGGGTGCGGTAGAAGGCCTAAATTAAGGTCCGGTATTATGGGCTGTCTTGGCATTTGATGACACCAGGAGGGCCTTAAATGGCCTAACCCCGAGGTTCCCACACCATCCTCACAGATAAGGGCCCTGGCTTCACCATCCGCCTACTTAAACAGAGCAGGTGTAGTTCTTGCTTATCCCCAAGAAGCAGTTTTGGTTCCTTGCCTGCTCCAAGAATTATCCGAATGAGCCGATCACATCCTCACACTGGAACCAGGGGGCTCCCCTCCCTTTTGACAAACCTTCCACACAGCCCCTTGTGGTCCACTCTGTTCGCTATTGCAAGCCCGGTGTCCCTGTATGGCACAGTGTCCTCCCTGAGGGCTGTGGGTTTGTGACTAATAAACTGCTTTTGGTTTCATCTGTCCAGTAGCCCTGGGTAGTGAATCCCTCCCTCACCCACAGGTCAAGTAGGAGATGATTAAAACAACAGGAGGCGGATGAACCTGGGTTCAAGTCGTTGCTCTATGCTGCTCCAGGCTTGAACTGTGCGACTTGGGCAAGTTGTTTTAACTTCTCTGAGCCCCTCACCTGAAGCGCAGTACCCATCTTATGGGTTGTTGGGAAGATTCAATGGGATCATTTATTTAACAAATCTTTACTGAGGACCTTCCAGGTGCCTGGAACAGGGAATGCAGCAATGAAAAGCTAAACAGAGTTTTCGTCCACACGGAACTAATATTCTAACAGGAGACTTCAACAACAAGCATTTAAAATTAATGAGGTGGTCATAGACAGTGTAGATGCAACAAAGACAGAAAATTTAAACTACAGGAGTAGCATGCGTGGGGCCAGCGTGGGAGGGTGTGTTAGATACGGATGTCATGGAGGGTCCTTTGGGGTGGTAATATTCGAGCTGGGATCTGAATGAAGAGGAGTCAGCTGTTGGAAGATTTGGAAGACAGCTATCACAGGCTGAGGAAAGAGCAACTGCAAATAGAGGCAGGAGTGAGCTGGGCATATTGGAGCAACACCAGAGAAATCAGTGTGGCAGAAGTGTAAGGGGAGCATGATATTTAAGGACCAGCGGACACCTTCTCCAGGAAGCCCTCCAAGGTCAAAGCCTCCCATTGCAACCACTGCAGTGCATCCCAGGAGAATACAAGCTCCGTCATTCTGAAGCACAAGTGTTGCAAAGGCAGAGCCAGAGGGAAGAGGGCCTCCTGTTTGAAGTAGTGAAAGGTCTGAGCCAGAGCATTTTTAAAGAAATGAACCCTTTTCAGAGATCAGAATATAAAGAGAACTAGACTGAGTTTTGGCAAGTAGAGATCCTACTGGGAACTGCTTCCGTAAAAATAGTTAATAACTGCTTGAAACTAGCACCTCGACTGATGGAAATACCAAGCTTCTAATACTTATTTTTTAAGTCCTGGGAAAGTTTGATTTCTCCAGTGCTTGGCTGGGCTCCCTGGATTTGCCTTTGATCTCCTTTACTACCTAAATACTGAGAGCATGGACAATGTACTTAACGGTATAAGCCTCAGTTTCCTCATGTATAAAATGGGAATAAAAGTGATGATGATGATGATGATGACAATGGTAGGGATAGCAGCTCCTATCTTCAAGGACTTCATTGAAAAGATTAATTGAGACAATTCCTGGATAACTCCTAGCATAGTATATATGACCTGACCAGAGTCTCCAAGATTAATACATTCAATATTTTCTGAAATATTTGTCCACTATTAATAACTTGCTTTTTTGAACCCAAAGATTTAGATTTCAATTGGTTTTGGAACATTGACCTACAACCCACAGCCACCTGCCCAGGAGACCCATGACCAGTAGTCATCTGTAATAACCAGCCTAGGCAGCCTGCCTGCTGTGAGTCCTTCTTGCAGGATATCAGACTGCTAAACAGTCTAGGATGCTAAACAATAGCTTCTGTAATAATGGACTCCCAACAGTGACTTAATACCTGACAGCTTCCCTAATTTTTGTCACCAACCCGAGAAGGGCAACTAGTAACCCCTAACTGATCACATAAATTATCTCCCTTCGAGTTAGCCCACCTCCAGCTTTCCCAGGCCAACAGCCTCCAATCAGACTTTCCCACTCCTCTGCCTGCCTTTAGGTCTTTGCCAAAATGTGAGTGATAGTGGCTGACCTTGCTATAGTAAAATCAGAATGAATAAATAGCCTGTGATTATCCTTATTTGGTTGGCCATCATTTGTTTTCATGATCTCCATAGATCTCTTGGGCAATTGGAAAGGAGATAAGGGCCTTGTGTGAATCCATGTATTCTTCAGCCAGAGGGAGGCGCTTCAGTCATAAAAGGAAGCTGCACTCTCCACTGGTTTCTTGGGACTGGTGGGTTAAGAGAGTGTTTTAGGTGGCCCATCAAGGCTCCTGACAAACTTGATCTTTTCTAAGAAACTCTCCACCATAGCTAAGGCAGGAGTTTGGAATCTTGGTTTTCTGCCTACGGCCTGGTTTTTATCTCTGTTAGAGAGTAGTTTAAAGCCAGTATGCTCTTTACTGCTCAATGTAGAGATTAAAGAAAAAAAATAGCCCCAATGATTTTATCTTACTCTTTTCAGTGAAAATTACTTTTCAGAACTATTAAATCTTCTGTGAAGGTTATAATAGAGGACTTAGATTCAGTTTAGCCTATTTATTAAGATATAGGCTACCGAGCCCCAATAGAAAAAAATAAACAAACAACTAGCAGTTTACTTGGATTTATGCTCAGTTTGTCTAATCAATCAATCTGTAAACATTATGCAAATATGTGTAAAGCCAGACCTAGCCCAGACTTTACATACGCATTGTTATGTAAACGATCAATCTTGTTAATACAAATATTAATATAAACCTGACATTAAACACAAGTTTACACAGCCTTGCTGGCTGGAGGTGGCTTGATTTACGTTGAAATGTAAATAGCAGTAATGCTCTTTGTCGGGCTTTGGAAAACAGACTAAACTAGAGTTCACTGGGTGGCCTGTCCCCACCAGGTTCTCAGATCCACTTCCAACCCCTTCATTCAATGTGTCTCCAGGAGGAATTCAGGAAGCATTTGGATGGCAGCTTATTAGTGCTTACTAGTGTCCTTGTTTTTGGTATCCTGGGTCCCCTTGGGCCACCTTTAGAACCAGAAATCCCTAGTCTCCAAAACAACGGGGCAGGTAGAGCCATCCACTCCACTTCAACTCCCATGTGACTGAGGGCTTGCAGGTGAGCTGTTGTGGCGACAGGGTCTGCTGTGAGGTGGCCCATGGGCAGCTCTGTGAGCTGCAGCCCTTGTTTCAGTCTGCCCCTCCCCCTCCTCCTCCCCCTCCCCCTCCTGGCTGACTTCTTCAAGTCTGTTTTAAATGTCACCTCTTTGGACAGGCCTTCCTTTATACTCTCAATAGCTTCCCTCCTCAGCTGTTGTCTAACATAAAACCCTGTACATCACATTTATGATGCTCTTCTCAATTGTGATGACATGTTTATTGTGTTTACTTCTGTGTTTACTGTTGTCTGTCTTCCCACCTATGAGCTTCATGAGATCAGAGCTGTGTCTGTTTTGTCCATTGTTTTATACTCAGTGCCAGGCACAGGAGACGTGCTTAGAAAGACTTCGGTGGATGGGTGGATGGATGAGTAGAAGGATGGACAGATCGATGGATGAAGACACACACGCGCACACACAGAGACACACACTCTGGAACCTCTTGCTTAGCACAAAATTCTGCCTTTCCATAGGCAGCCTCAGGAAAGTGCCCAGTCCTGCCTTTTCTTAGGTCCTGGATCCTGCCCTGAACATACTGATAACCCGCCTGGCTTCTCCCCACCCTCCCCCCCAACTGCCAGAGCTGGATTCTGTTCTCAAAGCTCTCACCATGGCACGGTAACAACAGAAAATGAAGCAGCTGTGTTGCATACGTGCAACACTGAGCAGGTTCCAGGTATCATAGTGGGTGTTTCACACTCATCATCTCATCTGAGTTTTTATCTTCAAAACCCATTTCTCAAAAGATCAGGCTTTTAACAAGGAGCCCAAGGTAAAAGTGCTCAGAAGGGGACAGCACATGGCACAGTTCAAGTCCAGATTGAAAGTCAGCTAGATGTGAGTTCGAATCCTGCCTTCACTAGCGACGGATCTTGGAAAAGACATTGACTCTGAGCCTCCATCTCCTGAGCTATAGAACAAGGCAGTGAGTATTTGTTCCTCAGCATTGCTGTGATAATTAAATGAAATTGAGAGTATGGCACAAGAATTTAGTAAATATTTCTAATTATATCCAACTCTTATGCAACAGCTCAGATATATGGAGAACAAGGGCTGGATTTATTCTCTTTGATCTCTTCTTCTCTGTCCTCTTTAAACCTTTGAATGTTGTGGCTCTCTCATGTCACCTGTGTTCCTTCTACTAGAGAATTTGTATGGGTTGTACCTTATGGTGCATCTGTTGAAATCAATCACCCCAGGCTGAGATTGAGGAAGTGACGACCCAGGTCCTTGCAGGTGGAAGAAAGAGACACTAAAATACCCTGAAACTTTGATACCCACATATCAGTCCTAACCCCAAAGGACCTGAAACAAAGTCTATGGAACTGGACTCCACAAGGCACAGCCTGTCTGTTACTGGCATGTCTGTAAGTGTCCGACTTCCTTGGAGAGCAGGGCCTGTGTCTTATTCATTCTTTGTAACGCAGAAGCCAACAAAGTACCAGCCCCAGGTGGGCATCCAGTCAGCTATGTCCCTTTATAACTGCTCTTGCCCAGATTCACTGAACTTCTTTTTTTTTTTTTTTTTGGTGTTTTTTGGGGAAGGAGGTACTTTTAAGGTTGTCTTTGATCTTCAATTGGGTGGCAGTTGGCAGTGCCATAGGAAGAAGCCCACACAAATATAATTTCTCCTAGGCTGTCTACATCTCTTGGCATTGTCTGCCTGAAAATTGCCTGTTTATGGAGAAGCTCAGTCCTTGGCCAGATGGAGCTCAACTCCAACAAGTCAGCCCCGATCATTACTGGCAGCTGCTGGCCCCTCCTTGTAAGATCAGAAATACCAGCTGAAATGAGAGACTTGCCATTGTCTGTAGCAAAATCAAGAAAAATTAAAATGGAGTGAGAAGGTGGGGCAAACCTATTACCTTTAATTATTATTATTATTATTATTTTAATCCTCACCCAAGGACATGTTTTTATTTATTTTTTTAGAGAGAGAGGAAGAGAGGGGAAAGAGAGAAAGAGAGAGAGAGAGAGAAAAACAGCCATCAGTTGCCTCCTGTACATGCCCTGCCTGGGGATCGGACCCACAACCCAGGTATGTGCCCTGACCAGGAATTGAACCTGCAACCTTTTGGTGCACGGGATGACACTCAAACCAACCGAGCCAGGGTTCAATGTCATATTAATAATAGCACCTTTTATTTGAACAGGACTTTAGGGTAAATAAAATGCTCTTTCCTGTATTATCTCTTTCATTTCTCACCAACCGCTTTGAAGTATTATTTATAACCAATTTTCAGATGGAGAAACTGCTCAGAGACAGGCCACAAAAATGGCTGAAACCTCACAACATCAGCTACCAGCATCCTGCAATGTTCCTTGATGTTTCTCAGGGATAAACCAAAGTAAGTAGGGGCCTCGTGGCGGTCAGCTAGATGACCCCTAGCTGAGTGATTGTAATTGCTCAGGCCGTTATAGGCCCACAAATGCCTTTTTAAAGAAAGGAAACTGAGCCAAGATGGGATTTTCCCAAAAGAATTCTTTAGAAAGAGTGCCAGAACCTTTACCTTCCACCTTGACAGTCCCCAGAGACAAACTGAAAGGACCTCGCTTAATGTCTCATCCGAAGGGTATTTGCAGCTCTGGCTTCATCATTCAAAGCAGGAAAGGCCTTTGTCATGGTCAAATGGCTTTAATGTGTTTTGAATGCTACATAAATTCAAACTTGATGGCTCATTTATTTGTTGGATTGAAGTTTTATACAATAAACTAAGCCTTGGTATTTACTAATAACCTGTGCACTGCCCTTTGTTTGTTTAGAACAGACAGAAGGCAAAGAAGTTGACTGCGTCCCTCATGGCCAATATGGTGTTCAGATCCTGGCATTTCCTGGGACGGTTTCCGGGCTGGCAGGAGGGAAGATAAGAAGGGTATGTGTGGAGGGGGCAGGGGACACAGTGGGGGAAGGAAGAGAGGGGAAACAGTGCAGGTAGGTGTTTTCTTCCAGACTTACTTGACAGGGCTACCTCCTCCCCCACCCCCACAGCTGCTTCGACCACAGAACTCAGTGAGCTGGGAATTCAGAACTGTGAGTGACAGGCCAGGCTTGGCTAGTGACTTGTGGCATGACCTTGGAAGATTCATTGTCCCCTGCTGTGTCTCACTGTCTCACTCTGAGAAAGAAAAAAAAAAAAAAGGAGAGCTTATAATAAATTCCACTTATTGTTCAAGGTGAGTTTTCTTCAACTACTCTCCTTTCAGAAGATCTTTGCTCTTTATCTGCACCCCACCCACAGATATTTTTCTCTTTCTCAAACTCCAGTAGGTATTATTGTTTCATGTCTTACGGGCAAGAACACAGGCTTTGGTGTCCGAGTTGAGTGTGAGTCCCGCGTCCCCCACTCACCTAAACGTGAACAAGTTAGGAGTGTTTTTGAGCTTCTGTTTCCCTGTCTGTGAAATGGTAATAACAGTGTATAATCTGGTGACATTATCGTGGAAAGTAAATGATTGCACACATGTGAGGCCCTCAGCTCGGTGCCTGCCGTTTAGGAAGTACCCCTTACATTATAAACAGGAGCCATATTAATTATAGCCTCATGTTTTGGGGTCAAGAATAAATTGTAAGATCATAGAGGGGAGGGACTGGGTGGGTTTCAATCCTTCATCTGCAGCATGAGGAGATGGACTTATTTTCCGTGATAACAGATTTTCATAGCCTCCCTCTCAGACAGATAATGTGACGGCCCCTCCGAGGGCTCGCTGAGATCAGCAGCATCTTTGGGTTCATTTGAAGGGCAAGAATAAGTGGGCAGAATTTAGAAATCTCTACATTTCCATGGCTGAGGAAGTATATTCCTGTTAAGAATGGGTGACAGGATGCGCCTTCAGTACCTCCCCATTTCCAAGGCAACTGCAGCCCCTTCCTGTCCTCACTTCTCAGTCCAGGGCTCAATAGTGGGGGTAGGTTCTGGGTGCCACAGAGTACATGAGGCAAGGCCCTGCTGGACTAGAGCCTCGACCAGGGTCACTGCTATCTCACGGGCTGCTCGGTGCTGGCATCCTTCTGTCTGGGTCCCGCCCCAAGGCCTGCTGCCCCTGAGTTCCTCCGCTCTCTGCTGTGGCTGACACTCTCAGCCTTGGCCCTTCTCCCACACTGGAGGAGGCCCAGTTTGGCTCCAGTCACTACATCTCCCCCACGTCGCTTAGATGGATTCAGATTGGTTGAAGCCAGTCATAGTAGTCTCGTTCCTCAAATTTGGCCAGTGAGAATCTCAGCCCTGGGACAGGAGGGACTGCAATTGTCTTGTTCCTGATCGTATTCCTGGTGCCCAGCACGTATGACTGGCAGGCAACAGGCAAAAGCCAATGTTTGTTGAAGAGGTGAGTAAATGAGTTTTGTATTAGCAACTGATAGGCTTGTATCACCTCATTCAGGTTGCTGCAACTTGCTGAGGTTCAGTGTTCTCATGTAAAATGAGAAAAGTAATTTCTACTTGGAGAATTGGGAATATGTCATGTACCTTGTGCAGCATATGGCACCCAGTAGTTGATTACTAAAACGATACTACAGTCATTAGTGGCAGTTGATTTTGCTCAGATTTGAATGAAAAAATACTGGGTTTCAATTTGGCTACCTTGTATCAGTCAGAAGCTAAATTATGCTGTGGTGACAAATAACCCCCAAATCTCGGGGTAAAATACAGCAAAAGTTCATTTTTACCCATCTTACCTGTGCATCCCAGATTGGCTGGGGGGCTGTCAGAGTTTCGGTCCCATGGAACATTACCAGTGATCATGAGATTAGAGAGGAATGAATGAATACTCTGGAGCGCCTCCCACTGGCAAATAGCTCAGAACTGGCCCACGTCACTTCCACTCACGACTGATTGGCCAGAACTAGTCACATGGTTCAAGTGATCTGGGGTGCCCAGAAAGTACAATCACACCAGGGCCCAGAAGACAGAGAACGGAGAGTTATGTTGATAAGCAACAAAAAAAGGATTGGCACAGGTACTCTCAACAGTTGTGTGTGACTCCATACACACGTAATTCCCAGCAATGACAGCAAGAGTCAGCGACATTTGAGGAGCAAGGAGTTCTGGGTACCTGTTGTGTTTTGGTACCCAATGTTAATTCCTCCTTCTTTTTGAATCAGCACCAAAATGTAATTCTCAAACAAGCTAATAAGATCTAAGTTACATACCACAAATTTCATCTGTTCTAAAAGTGCAACTCAGTGATTTTTAGGTAATTTCCAGAGTTGAGCAACCATCTCCACAATGCAGCCTTTCCTCCGTCTCATGCCCATTGCAAGTCCGTCCCCACCCCAGCAAGCATTAACTCATTTTCTGTTTCTACATTTTGACCTTTTCTAAACATTTGATAGGAATGAAATCACATGGCATGTAGTCTGTGTCTGTCTTCTTTCACTTCACATATTGTTTTTGGTGTTCATCCATGGTGTAGCTTTGTAAGGGGCTCATAGGATTTGGAGCTGATTAAAGAAAACATATGCCCAGGAGAAGCAGTAACACACAGCAGGTTTTTTTGGGTAGTACTCAGGATTGCAGGAGAGGGAGAGTCCCTTTCAGGATGAGACCAGGCAGAGCCTTGTGGCTCTGGGGCCACCATTCAGAAGGAGAGGGACACAAGGAACTCCTGAGGGAGAATTGCGTCAGAGAGGGGCTTTCATGTCCAGGTGATGCCCCCTAACAGGGCAGTGGCAGTCTCTGGGGTCAGAGAGCACTGAAGGGCAGCAGCCCAGGGCACATCTTAACTATTTCCTGCACCTGTAAGTGGGGGACCGGGCTAGTAGGGAAGGCAAAGCAGGCAAGCCCTAATGGACTACAGATGTGCTTGTTTGGACTGGTTTTAGAGTAATTTGGTGTATAAAGATTTGGGTTTCATCAGGATTTTTAGCTAATGGGCCTCAGCCTGCAGATATAAGCAACCTGGAGGCGATACAGTGGCCATTATTTGGCTCATTTTTGTAACAGCAAATTATCAATAACTCATTTTTTTCCTGAATAGCATTTTATCACACAGATATACCACATTTTGTTCATCCATTCATCAGTTTACAAACCTGTGGATATTTCCAATATTTGTCTATTATACATGATGCTTCTATGAACATTCATGTGTAAGTTTTTTGCTGTTGTTGAGATACCTTTTAATTTTTCTTGGGAAAATTCCTGGGAGTGGCACAGCAAGATCATGTGATAAATTTCTATTTACTTATCTAGGAAACAGCCAGGTGGTTTTCCAAAACGGTTGTAAACATTTTACATTTCCACCAGCAATGTATAAGGGATCTAATTTCTCCGCATCCTTGCCAAAATTTGTTACTGCCTGTCTTTTTTATTATAGCCATGCTAGTTGTTATGGTGTCTCGTTATACTTTTAATTGCACTTCCTTGATGACTAATAATGTTGGTCATCTTTTCATGTGCTTATCAGTGATTCATATATCTTCTTTGGTGAAATGTCTATTCAAATGTTTTGCCCATTTTTAAATTGAGTTGTCTTCTCTATTAATCTGTTATTTATTCTGGGTAAAAGTCTGCTAGCAGATATAGTTTGAAAATATTTTCTCCTAGTCTATGACTTGTTTCTTCATTTTCTTAATGGTATCTTTTGAAGACACAATTACATAAAAAGTTGTTAATTTTGATGAAATCTGATTTAGCAATTTTTTCTTTTGTGGATCATGCCTTTGGTATTGTATCTAACAGGGCTTTGTATAATCCCAAGTCACAAAGATTTATTCCTGTTCTTTCTTTCTAGAAGTTTTATAGTCTTAGCTCTTAAATTTATGTTTATGATCCATTTTTGAATTGTTTTGTGTGTGGTGTGGAATTAAGAGTCTAAATTAATCATTTTGCATGTGGATATTCAATTGTTTCAGCATTGTTTGCTGAAAAGGCTATTCTTTCCCCACTGAATTGTTT